>ML395466.1:0-26146 GCA_005239525.1 Nicotiana knightiana | reverse complement strand
GGGGGGGGGGGGGGGGGGGGGGTTCACGTTCCTTCTTAGTGTGACATGAATTCCTCGGCAAAGACTGTTGACTAAATTGCATGGGGCGAAGACGGTAACAATTTACTTGCAACTGGTGTTTACAATAAACTACACTAATATATTTGAATAAATAAATAAAGATAAAATTTATATTAATTAATTATGACTTAGTGATAGCCATATTTGTCAAGGTATATATCATATATTATTAAGTTTAGGTAAAAACCCCGTACGAATAAAATTTTATCGAACAAAATTATGATTTAATATTGATATGACCAATTTTTTTAAAGAATTCAGAACTCCTAGTGGAATATTTTCTATTGACAGAGTTAGTCCTACTTTAATACAATCCATATAAATTTCAGCGATATTTAGATCTTTTTAGAGAAGATCTGAGGGAATTTTGTAAGTGATCTGAGTGAATTTTGAATTTCTTCTTTTAGGAGTTTTTAAAATTTTCGAAAAATTTCAAAATTCACCTTCAAGTATAAATTGAAAATTTTATGATTAAACACTGATTTCGGGAAAAAAAAAGTAAAAAATAATGTAACTTACTCGTCGTATCCATTCTTGTGGGTGCTACAGGGAAGAGCAATCCAGCCAAAAGTAATAAGAACATAAAGAAAGTAAGCGTAGCCTTGTAAAACATTTACTAATGTGTGCTCATAACAACCAGCCCTACTTATAAATATGTTTTGTACGTAGAATTAATATCATAATCACTAATTTAATATGCGCTTTTAGCTGCGCCATATATATATAAATGAAAAAAAAATATTTGAGAGCCGCTATACTGTGTCATTTTTCCCTTGTAAATCACTAAGTAGCCATAGTAAAAATAGCACGGACTAGCCAATTTTCGGACTAGTCATTCAAAAACAGCCAGTGTTTGCCAAGTCATTGAGAAATAGCCACTATTTTGCTGCAATAGAGACTGGTCCAGCATAATATACTGGAGTTCGGTGCACCTGTATATGAACTTCCAGCATATTATGCTAGAACTCCAACACGCAGAAAGTTCCAGCATAATATACTGGAGATTGAAGCACTTGTGTATGAACTTTCAGGATATTATGTTGGACCGGTATACTTCGCTGGAACTCCAGTATATTCCAGTATACTTTGCTGTTACTGAACTCTAATATAATATACTGGAGTTGCAGTATACTTATGTTGGAGTATTTTTCGGATTTTGAACAATATTTTCGTTCAGATTTATCTTTACATGAAAAGTGACTAAATTTTAATTACTTTTGAAATTCTGACTATTTTTAAATGACCACTTGTAAATCTAGTGATTTTAAAATTTTCTCCCACAGCCAAACAATATTCTTCCCAAGTAAAGCTTAAAAATCTCAAGAAAGAAATCTTTCTTGGTTAGACCAACCCAACTGGCTATTGGAATAACAAAGAAGCGAAACTAGAAGAAAACTTTATACTCTTTATGGATAACCAATTCACACTCATCGACAATTTCCAAATAACGTTAGATATTGAAGAGAAAAATTTGCTCTTCTACTATGAGTTCCTGAATCTACAAGATTAGGGTAGAAAATTTGGATTTAAGTAGAGTTAGGACTTTTTGAATAATTAGGATTTAGACCTCGTTTTGGGGTTGAATTTCCGTAACTAATTATATATTCGGGCTCGTGGGTGAAATGGATGATCGGATTTTGGTCCGAACCTCGTGTTTTGACCAATTGGGCCCAGGGTCGATTTTTGACTTTTTGGGAAGAATGATGAAAAACCTATAATTAAGCCTTGGATTGAATTATTTAGTATTTATTGATGTTATTGAGTTGAATATGTTTAGATACAAGTGGATTGGAATCGAATTCAAAGGGGAAAGCGGTAATTGAGGCTTTAGTTGGTCGTGGAATTTGAGGTAAGTGTTTGGCTTAACTTTAGCTTGAGGGAATAGGTGTTGTGTCCTATTTGCTATGTGTAAGTATTATGTTCAACGTATAGGTGAGGTGACGTGTACCTATACGTTGGTGTCGAGCATGCACATGAGTCGAATATTGTGATCTATATTATTTTTCGTTAAGTAATACTTGAGTTTCACTTTATTGTTATCCATGTTGGTGGAATGTCCTTGATATTGAATAGTGTTGAGTATTAGTTTCAGTCGAAGATTTTTATGTGAAGTTATGTACTAAGTGAGATTGGATATAGCTGTTGACTCCCTTGCCGGGATGGTATTAATTCTACTGTTAACTCCCTTGCCAGGAGGTTATGGTTTATTTCCGTTTACTCCGTTATATTGTTCCTTATTGGATTGCTATAATTTAGGTGTTTGGGCGAGGAAGAGTGTAAAAGCACGAAGGGTGATGTCGTGCGTGAGATTTTGAGTGAATGTTAATGCACGAAGGGTGATGCCGTGCCAATATTGTGATTTGTAAAAGCATGAAGGGTGATGTCATGCCATGATATGAGAGATAATGCACGAAGGAAAATTCCGTTCCATCATATTGTCAGGTAAAAGCACGAAGGGTGATGCCGTGCCGAATATATTGATTCCGATGGTGAGAACGAGAGTAAAAGAACGAAGGGTGATGCTGTGCACTTGTTTTCGTATTAATATTCCGTTGCTTAAATTGATATCTAAATTGTGCCTTACCTTGTTACTTTCATTATTTGATATTTCCTACCCTCTGCATGTTCCCATTTTCCCTTATGCTTACTTTATATTCCTCGTTGTATTATTTTTCTCCGTATATTGTTAAACTGCACAGGCTGACTTTGGTTGTCGTGTCCTAGCCTCGTCACTACTTCGCCAAGGTTAGGCTCGGCACTTACTCAGTACATGGGGTCGGTTGTGCTGATGCTACACTCTGCACTTTTGTGCAGATCCTAGTGTAGGACCCTACAGACCATAGATCGAGGTTTCTGCTTTCAGTCTACTGGAGACTCCGAGGTAGTCCTGCAGGTGTCCGCAGGCCTTGGCGTCCCCTTCTACTTCATTTGTATTATGTTCTAGATATTCTAGAAACATATGTATTTACTTTTGTTCAAACCCCTTATTTTAGTATTCGTAGATAGTCCGTGAAATTGTGACACCAAGTTCTGGGAGTTGTTATTATGGATTTTGTGTTAATATTTAATTAAGTTGTTAGATTATATTTCTTCCGTACTTTTATTTCCGTTGATCTTGTATGTCACTAACTAATTGCTAAAAATAAAGAGATAATGTAGAATAATCGGTAATGTTTGCTTTCCTAGCGGGTTCAATGTTAGGCACCATCACAATCCTGACGGTCAAAAATTCGGGTCGTGACAAGTTGGTATCAGATCACTAGGTTGCATAGGTCTCACAATTCACGGACAAGCTTAGTAGAGTCTGAGAGATCGGTACGGAGACGTCTGTGCTTATCCCCCAGAGGCTACAGATCTTAGGAATGACTTCACATCTATTCTTCTCTGTCGTGCGATTTGAATTCTCAATGCTAACTGAATTTCTACTCTATTCTCTCGCAGATGGCTAGAACACGTGCTTCTTCATCCACTGATCAGCAGCCCGAGCCTCCAGTTGCAGCTCCTGCGAGGGGCCGAGGACGAGGCTGAGGCCGTGGTAGAGGCCAAGGCAGGGGAAGAGCTCAACCCAGAGTAGCAGCCTCAATGGCGGAGCCTCAGGTAGAGTTTGTTGATGAGGTTCCTGCCCATACAGTCCCGATTGGACCGGCTCACGTTCCCGAGGGGTTCATTGTCACCCCAATACTTCAGGATGCTTGGGTTCGTCTAGTGGGTCTCATGGAGAGTGTCGCTCAGGCAGGTTTGCTTCCTGCAGCACTAGCTGTCTCTCAGACTAGGGGAGGAGTCCAGACTCTCGCTACTCGCAATTCGGAGCAGTTGGCTCCTCAGTTTCAGACTCCAGTAGATCAGCCAGCTGGGGTAGTTCAGCCGAGTATTATGGCTCAAACCGGTGATGGAGCAGCTATGTCTACTAATGCTTTGTGGAGGTTGGACATGTTCACCAAGCTTTTCACTTCTACTTACAGCAGTGCATCTTCGGAGGATCCCCATGACTATTTGGATAGTTGCCATGAGGTTCTACAGAACATGGGGATAGTGGAGACCAATGAAGTTGACTTTGCTACCTTTCGTCTATCAGGTCCCGTCAAGACTTTGTGGAGAGATTATTTTTTGGCCAGACCAGTTAGATCACCGGCCTTGACTTGGACCCAGTTCACTCAGCTATTTCCGGAGAAGTTTTTTCCTATTACTCAGAGAGAGGGTCTACAGAGGTAGTTTGAGCGTCTCCAGCAGCGCTCTATGACCGTCACGCAGTACGAGACCAGATTTGTTCCTTGGCCCAACATGCTATTATGATACTTCCCACCGAGCGAGAGAGGGTGAGGAGATTTATTGAGGGATTAGCTCAGCTAATCAGATTGCAGAAGGCCAAGGAGACAGGGAGTGAGATTTCTTTCTAGGATGCAGCCAATGTGGCCAGACGAGTTGAGATGGTTCTGTTGTAGGGGGTGGTAAGGGGTATGACAAGAGGCCCCGTCATTTTGGCAGGTTTAGTGGCGCCTCATCTGGAGGCAGAGATTCTTTTGGTAGGGGCCATCCTCCTAGGCCGTTTCATTCAGCACTTCAGGTTTCTCGCAGTTCCCCAGGTGACCATGGTTATCATATGCAGTATTCTGATCAGTTTCCCTATAGTGCACCATCAGGTCCTATCAGTGCACCGTCGATTAAGGGTTTTCAGGGTGGTTACTCAGGTCGTCAGTGTCAGTTTCAGGGTCAGCAGCCGAGAGCTTGTTATACTTGTGGTGATCAGAGGCACATTGCGAGGTTTTGCCCTTGAGCCTCGAGCAATGCTCAGCACCAGGGTTCTCGTGCCATGGTTCCAGTACCAGGTGTTCCACCGCCCGCTCAGCCAGCTTGAGGCGGGGGTCAAGGTGTTAGAGGTGGAGGTTAGGCCGTTAGAGGTGGAGGCCAGACCGCTAAAGGTAGAGGTCATCCAATAGGAGGTCGTCCTAGGGATGTAGTTCAGACTGGTGGGGCCCATCCCCGATGTTATGCTTTTCCAGCCAGACCTGAGGCTGAGGCCTCCGATGCTGTTATCACAGGAATGGTTTTAGTTTGCAACAGGGATGCTTCCGTTTTATTTGATCCAGGGTCCACATATTCCTATGTATCATCTTATTTTTCTCCTTATTTAGTTATGCCTCGTGATTCTCTGAGTGCTCCTGTATGGGTGTCTACACCGGTGGGTGATTCCATTGTAGTAGATTGTGTCTACCGTTTCGTGTGTTGTGGTTATTGGTGGTCTTGAGACCAGTGTAGTCTTCTGCTCCTGGATATGATAGATTTTGATGTTATTTTGGGGATGGATTGGCTGTCGCCTTATCATGCCATACTGGACTGTCATGCCAAGACCGTGACATTAGCATCACCAGGGTTGCCTCGACTGGAGTGGAGGGGAACTCCTGGTCATTCTTCTAGCAGGTTTATCTCATATATGAAGGTTCGTCGCATGGTTGAGAAGAAGTGTTTGGCCTATTTGGCCTATGTTCGTGATTATAGTGCCGAGGTTCCTTCTATGGAGTCTGTGCCCGTTGTCAATGAGTTTCCAGAGGTGTTTCCTGCAGACTTGCTGGGTATGCCACCCGATAGGGATATTGACTTTTTTATTGATTTGGCTCCGGGCACTCAGCCCATTTCTATTTCACCATATCGTATGGTCCCGCCAGAGTTGAAGGAGTTGAAAGAACATTTGCAGGACTTTCTTGATAAAAGTTTTATTAGGCGTAGTGTCTCACCTTGGGATGCGCCGATATTGTTTGTTAAGAAGAAAGATGGGTTGATGAGGATTTACGTAGATTATCAGCAATTGAACAAGGTTACCATCAAGAATAAATATTCGTTGCCGGGGATTGATGATTTGTTTGATCAGCTTCAGGGTGCCAAAGTGTTTTCGAAGATTGATTTGAGATCCGGCTACCACAAGTTGAGGATTAGGGCATTCGATGTCCCTAAGACAACTTTCCGCACTCGGTACGAGCATTATGAATTCTTAGTGATGTCATTCAGGTTGACAAATGCCCAACAACTTTTATGGACTTGATGAACCGAGTGTTCAGGCCTTATTTATATTCCTTCGTGATTGTCTTCATTGATGATCTTCTGATTTATTCCCGCAACCGGGAGGAGCACGAGCAGCACCTTCGAGTCATTCTTCAGACTTTGAAGGACAGTCAGTTGTATGCTAAGTTTTCTAAGTGTGAGTTCTGGTTGAGTTCAGTTGCATTCCTGGGCCATGTTGTATTAGTAGAGGGTATCCAAGTGGATCCCAAGAATATTTCAGCATTCAAGGATTGGTCTAGACCCTCTTCAGCTACAGAGATTTGGAGTTTCTTGGGCTTAGCAGGTTACTATCGTCGGTTTGTGGAAGGATTTTCATCTATTGCAGATCAGATGACCAGGTTGACTTAGAAGGGTCCCCGGTTTAGGTGGTCAGATGAGTGTGAGGAGAGCTTTCAGAAGCTCAAGGCAACCTTGACCATGGCACCGGTGTTGGTTTTGCTCACAGATTCAGGGCCATATACTGTGTATTGTGATGCATCTCGGGTTGGACTTGGTGTAGTGTTGATGTAGGAAGGCAAGGTTATTGCATATACTTCGCGTCAATTGAAGATCCACGAGAAGAATTATCCAGTTCATGATTTGGAGCTAGCAGCCATTGTTCACGCGCTGAAGATTTGGAGGCACTATCTGTATGGCATGTCATGTGAGGTGTTCACGGATCACAAGAGTTTGAAATATTTGTTCAAGCAGAGGATATGGTTGGAGATATTGAAGGACTATGATATCACCATCTTATATCATATGGGGAAAGCTAATGTGGTGGCCGATGCCTTGAGTAGGAAGTCAGCCAGCATGGGTAGTCTTGCTTATATTTCGGTCGGATAGAGGCCGCTTGATTTGGATGTACATGATTTAGCCAATCGATTCATGAGATTGGATGTTTCTGAGCCTGGCCATATTCTAGCTTATACAGCTGCTCGTTCTTCATTATTTGATCGTATTCGAGACCGGCAGTATGATGATCCTCATTTGTGTGTCCTCAGGGATACAGTCCGGCACGGGGATGCCAAGCAGGTTAGAGTTGGTGATGATGGAGTTTTACGGATGCAGGGTCATATTTGTGTACCCAATGTGGATGGACTTCGTGAGTTGATATTAGAGGAGGCCTATAGTTCTCGGTATTCTATCCATCCGAGCGCCGCAAAGATGTACCAGGATTTGCGGCAGCATTATTGGTGGAGGAGGATGAAAAAGGATATTGTAGCATATGTAGCTCGGTGCTCGACTTGTCATAAGGTAAAGTAAGAGCATCAGAGACCTGACGGATTGATGCAGCAGATTGAGATTCCTGAGTGGAAATGGGAGAGTATCACCATGGATTTCGTTGTTGGACTCCCACAGACACAGAGGAAGCTCGATGCAGTATGGGTCACTGTGGATAGGCTGACCAAGTCAGTGCATTTCATTCCTGTGGCGGTTTCCCATTATTTGGAGAGATTGGCAGAGATCTACATTAGGGAGATTGTTCGCCTTCATGGTGTTCCCGTGTCTATTATTTCCGACCGAGGTATGCAGTTTACCTTGCATTTCTGGAGGGCAGTTCAGCGTGAGTTGGACACGATAGTTGAGTTGAGCACAACATTTCATCCTCAGATGGACGGACAGTCCGATCGTACTATTCAGATTTTGGAGCATATGCTACGAGCCTGTGTCATTGACTTTGGAGGCTCTTGGGATCAGTTCTTTCCATTAGCTGAGTTTGCCTACAACAACAGCTATCCGTCAAGCATTCAGATGGCTCCTTATGAGGCATTATATGGTAGGCGGTGTCGGTCGTCAGTTGGGTGGTTTGAGCCGGGAGAGGCTCGGTTGTTGGGTACGGAGTTAGAGTAGGATGCCTTGGATAAGGTTAAGATCATTCATGATAGACTTCGTACAGCTCAGTCCAAGCAGAAGAGTTATGCCGACCATAGAGTTTGTGATTTGGCATTCATGGTTAGGGAGCGGGTATTGCTTCGGGTATCGCCCATGAAGGGCGTGATGAGATTAGGGAAGAAGTGTAAGCTAAGACCTATATTCATTGGTCCATTTGAGATTCTTGATAGAGTGGGAGAGGTGGCTTACAGACTTGCGTTGCCACCGAACTTATCAGTTGTGCATCCAGTGTTTCATGTATCTATGCTTAGGAAGTACCACGGAGATCCAGCCCATGTGTTAGATTTCGGCAGTGTCCAGTTGGACAAGGATTTAACCTATGAGGAGGAGTCGGTAGCCATATTAGACCGACATGTTCGTCAGTTGAGATCTAAGAGTTATCTTGCGGTTTGTGTCCAGTGGAGAGGTCAGCCTGCCAAGGTGGCTACCTGGGAGTCCGAGTCCGATATGTGGAGCCGATATCCCCATTTTTGCTCGGGTTCAGGTACTTTTCTATGTTCGTTCGAGGACGAACGGTTGTTTTAGATGTGGAGAATGTGATGACCTAAAAAGTCATCTCTCATTTTTATAAGTCAAAATGGTGTTCCAAGGCCTTGAAAACCTCCTTTTATCTCACCTCGTTTTACGTGCGTAGCCCGAGCGTATAGCTGGTAAGCTTTTATATGAAAGACTGAGGAAAATGCTAGTTTTGCCTTTAAAATTAAATTTAAGTTGACTTCGGTCAACATTTTGGATAAACGGACCCGGACTTGTGATTTGACAGTCCCAGAGGGTTCGTAGGAAAATATGAGACTTGGGCATATATTCGAAATCGAATTCCGAGGTCCCAAGCCCGAGAAATGAATTTTTGAAAGAAAATGTTTTACTGAAATTATAAGAGTTTTGGAAATTTGGTTATCTTTGAAATTTATGGTATCGGGCCCGTATTTTGGTTCCGGAGGCCGGTATAGGTTCAATATGATAATTATGATATGTCTGTAAAATTTGGTAAGGAACGGAGGTCGTTTGACGTGCTTCGGGCCCGTATTTGTAAAATTTGAAACTTTAAAGGTTTAGAGATTTTTTCTTTGATTTCTATGCTAAATTCGTTGTTTAAGATGTTATTTTGGAAATTTTATCGCACGAGTAAGTCCGTAGGATGTTTTTAAGGTTGTGTGCATGTTTGGTTTGGAGCCCCGAGGGCTCGGGTGAGTTTCAGATAGGCGTCGGAGTGTTGTTGGACTTAGAAAATCTGGTGTAATTATTGTTTGCTAGTGTCCTAGTGATTACCCTATGCGAACGCATGGTAACCCATGCGAACGCATTGACCAAACGGGGAAGGGGCAGGATTTGTTCTATCCGAACGCACTGGCTGGGACGTGAACGTGAAGCTTTGGGTAAGTTGCTCTATGCGAACGCGTCCAGCCTTCGCGAACGCATAGAGTAGGAGGGGAGCTGGGGAATGAGTAGCCTATAACTCTATGCAAAGCGGCCTGTTGTCCGCGAACGCGTAGGCCTGGGGGATTAAGCCTATGTGAGCGCGGCCAAGGCTCGCGAACGCATAGAGTAAGTGTCCAGTCTTCTTAAAATAGTAGAAAAATGGGTTTTCTTTAACATTTCATAACTCTTTCATTAAAACTCGAAGTTGAGCGATTTTTGAAGAGGGATTTCACCACAAAACAATAGGTATATGTTCTTAGACTCGTTTTCTTCAATTTTCATTAACACTCACTAGATTTCTAGGCCTAAATCATGTTCTTAAGGGTAGAAATTGGGGATTTAGGAAGAATTAGGGCTTTTTGAATAATTGGGATTTAGATTTCGTTTTGGGGTCGGATTACGGAACTAATTATATATTCGGGCTCGTGGGTGAATGGGTGATCGAGTTTTGGTCCGAACCTCGTGTTTTGACCAGGCGGGCCCGGGATGGATTTTTGACTTTTTGGGAAGAATGATGGAAAACCTATAATTAAGCCTTGGATTGAATTATTTAGAAATTATTGATGTTATTGAATTGAATATGTCTAGATACAAGTGGATTGGAGTCGAATTCAAAGGGGAAAGCGGTAATTGAGTCTTGAGTTGGTCGTAGAATTTGAGGTAAGTGTTTGACTTAACCTTAGCTTGAGAGAATAGGTGTTGTGTCCTATTTGCTATGTGTAAGTATCATGTTCAACGTATAGGTGAGGTGACGCGTACCTATACGTTGGTGTCGAGCATGCCCATGAGCCGAATATTGTGATCTATGTTGTTTTTCGTTAAGTAATACTTGAGTTTCACTTTATTGTTATCCATGTTGGTGGAATTTCCTTGATATTGAATAGTGTTGAGTATTAGTTTCAGTCGAAGATTTTTATGTGAATTTATGCACTAAGTGAGATTGGATATAGCTGTTGACTCCCTTGCCGGGATGGTATTAATTCTACTGTTGACTCCCTTACCGGGAGGTTATGGTTTATTTCCGTTTACTCTGTTATATTGTTCCTTGTTGGATTGCTATAATTTAGTTGTTTGGGCGAGGAAGAGTGTAAAAGCACGAAGGGTGATGTCGTGCGTGAGATTTTGAGTGAATGTTAATGCACGAAGGGTGATGTCGTGCCAATATTGTGATTTGTAGAAGCATGAAGGGTGATGCCATGCCATGATATGAGAGATAATGCACGAAGTAAAATACCGTTCCATGATATTTTCAGGTAAAAGCACGAAGGGTGATGTCGTGCCGAATATATTGATTCCGATGGTGAGAACGAGAGTAAAAGCACGAAGGGTGATGCCGTGCACTTGTTTTTGTATTACTATTCCGTTGCTTAAATTGATATCTAAATTGTGCCTTACCTTGTTACTTCCATTATTTGATATTTCCTCCCCTCAGCATGTTCCCCTTTTCCCTTATGCTTACTGTCTATTCCTCGTTGTATTATTTTTCTCTGTATATTTTTAAACTGCACATGCTGACTTTGGTTGTCGTGTCCTAGCCTCGTCACTACTTTGCCGAGGTTAGTCTCGGCACTTACTCAGTACATGGGATCGATTGTACTGATGCTACACTCTGCATTTTTGTGCAGATCCTAGTGTAGGACCCTACGGACCATAGATCGAGGTTGCTGCCTTCAGTCCAGTAGAGACTCCGAGGTAGTCCTGCAGGCCTTGGCGTCCCCTTCTACTTCATTGCATTATGTTCTAGATATTCCAGAAACAGATGTATTTACTTTTGTTCAAACCCCTTATTTGTAGTATTTGTAGATAGTCCATGAAAGTGTGACACCAAGTTCTGGGAGTTATTATTATGGATTTTTTGTTAATATTTAATTAAATTGTTAGATTATATTTCTTCCATACTTTTATTTCCGCTGATCTTGTATGTCACTAACTAATTGCTAATAATAAAGAGATAATGTAGAATAACCGGTAACGTTGGCTTTCCTATCGGGTTCAATGTTAGGCGTCATCACGATCCCGACGGTGGGAAATTTGGGTCGTGACAATTTTGGAGTTACGTATCTATGACTATGCCACGGGAACTGTACCTATAGTAATGATAATTTATTATTTATTAATTGCTCCTAAAGCAAAATACAATGCTTATAAGTTGATTTCTTAATTTGATATTTAATTTTAAGAGGTCCGCGATTTATGAAAAATATTTGAACGAGTCGCGATGTCGTGCGCTCGTTTGTTTTTGTGCACATTACGAATCACGCCACGTGAACCGTACCCGTGATCTAGAACATGCTTATTTTATTATTATTGTTCAAAGTTATGATCAGGTCACATGAAATGCTCACTCAAATTGGGATTTACGTATGGTAGCCATGCCACGGAAGCCGTATCCATAGTCGCGATGATTTATTCATTAATTGCGCCTAAAGCAACTAGCGTATTTGAATTATTTTCCTGATCTTTGAGATTATCGTGATCGGTCTCAGAGTTCTGAAAATTGTTTGTGAAAGAAATTGGGTCACCTCACGTTATTGTACATGTCAGTTTCAAATCCTTAACCAGATTTCACTAAATCAAAACAACCCAACATTCTTGAAATGAAAAAAAAAAAAATCAACATTTCAGCATAATAATAGAACTAATCAAATTTAATAATAAATAGTTGTCATATGTAAGACATAATAAAATGTACTGTAATTCACTAAACATGCTATAAGAACGTCAACATTTACTCACGTCATCAAAGCAAGCCACAATCAACAGATACATCGACAAAAATCACTAAAGAGAAACTAAAATTGGAATTTCTGAAATCTTGAATGACTTCCTTCTTGTTGAGCAATTTGTTTGTCAAAGAGAATAACAACTGGTAAGTATCTTTTGCATGTTGTGAACACTTTATAGTCCTTGTTCGATACTACAGAGAATTCCTTATTAACCTCGAGGTTATCTTTGATTGCTTTAGCCAAATAGGCTGACAACAGTCTTTTGGTCGGTAGCCTTTGTGTGAATCCTTAAGCTAAGTTGACAGTACCACCTGAGTGCGCTGGCTAAATTTCTTTTGTGCAACTGAAAAGAATGATAGCAGATTTTGAAATCTTTTCTTGCTTGTTTTGACAAGGATTGACTCAGAGTGAAGGACACAATGATATAAAGAAACAATGTTGACAAGAAATGCCCCTGTCGGGAAGGACAGAAGGAAGAGTTTTCTTTTCTTTTCTTTTCTTTTTTTTTTCAAAAAAAAACTAGACTTAATTATAATGACATGCATTTTGGACTTAACGACCTGATCTATCAAACTGACCAAATCTTTCATTTTACCACTCTAATGACCTTTGAAGTCGGCTTGTTGATTCCAATCCTTTGTATCAGCTTCATGACTCACCTTCGACTAGTGGTGCCCCGAGGGGTTTTCACCAGCAAGCCTCTCTCATTTATTTATCTCTACTTACCATCGCCTTAAAGTTCCCATGAGGGTTTTCACTAGTAAGACTTTCTTATTTTTTCTTTCTCCTTTTTTTTTCTTGTGTGAGCAACTGATAGTGTTCTATGTCGTATGACAAATGTTTCTCATTGCATGCTTCTCTTGGCATTCTTGAAGGCATATCAGGAGGTCTTTATTTGGAGGGTTTTTGGATAGGGTTGGGAAGAAATGACGGCATGAAGCCTCAAAGTAGACTCAAAATGAAGCGTTGTAGACTTACAACTCTTGGAATCGACTCTTTCAAAAGTGAAATAAAATCTTTGCCCCAGTTTTAGACACTGGGGATTTTTTTGGATTTTTGGACCCTTTTTTTTAATTATTATTTGTTGGACCGAACCGTGTAAGTCTGCGTACATATCCTTTTAAAGGAAATAGGTCAAACATAGTTCAAACATCTGACCTAACTATATTTTTTTCATCTTTCTTTCTGTTTCTTTTTCCTCTCTCTTCGTTTTTTCGTTTTTGTCTTTTTCCAAAATAAGTTTCCCCAGCTTCTATGAACTTTTCACTATTCTTTTCCTCTTTTTTTTTTGTGTAACTTTCTAAGAGTTTCCCCAGTTTGTACTCTTGGGACATGAACCTTTCTTTTCATTTCATTTTTTGTACTTTTGACTCTAAACTTTATTCCAAAAGAGGGTGATCAAAGATAATAATATAGGCTCGAAAGGGATAACAAAGGTTATAAAGTGTTTGGATAGCAGAAAAAAGGCCTCCCAGCCCCGAGAACGCCAAACATATTATCTCTTCACAATCACCATATTAAAACATGCTGCTTTCTGGGTCTTTTTTAGTATAAAGCTGTATGAGCAATAATTTCCTCGCAGTGAATTATCTTTGTTAATTTGGGTGACTTTTCTTGGATTTTGTCTTGATGTAGAAGATGCATTTCGCCACTAACTGATCCATTTCTAGTTGTCTGAAATACACCTTCTTTTGCAAAACATTTTCTATCTCTTAATACTAAACAGACTTCAACCCGTCCGATCATCTTTAAGCCTGATCTTCTCAAGTGATTAAAAAGGTAGAGATCCTTAACTTCCATGAGCATGACTGCTTTGGTTCCATGTAAACTAGGTTCATGATTATTTTCCAATTGTTCAATGTCTCTATTCATCTTTAAAAATCTCTTCTCACTTATCCAATTCAAGACTAAATTAGTTTTCTAAGATCTGGCCAAAAATTTCGCATGCATGTCATGTCACTAGAACTAGCGTGAAAAGAACTATGCAGAAAATGGACACAAGATGACTGAATCTTTTTTTATTGAATAAAGGATAGAAGGGTCTGATAACACAAAAAGAAGAAGAAAAGACGTCAAAATAAGCTACCATGGCTAAAGGAGGAGTGACTTTCCAGTTACTAAGTGACATCATAACCACACATTTGCACATCAGCATTACTACGACATTTGACCATTTTGATTGCTTTGGATTCAATGCTCAAATTTTGACAATAATCCCGAGCAGCCCATGTCCTATTGGCAAATTTGGTAAAGTCAACCCCACATTTGCCTCCATTTTTTATTTTTCACTGCCAACCTGCCTAATTTCCTTTTCGTGATCTTGGATTAACAACAATGGTGCTTGTTCCATTTGTTGAGAAGACGCTTTTATTTTCGAGAGATCTCGGATTGTTTTTGTGGCTCGCCGTTGCAAACCAACAAACCGACCACCTTTGACTAAGTTTTATTTCAAAACAACAAGCATGTTAGAATAACCACTCTCTTTTTTTCTTCTCTTTTTTTTTTCTTTTCTCTCCCATTTTTTTGTCGCTCTTTTTTTCTTTGTTTTTTTTCTCTCTTTTCTTCTTTTTTCCGCTTTTTTTTCATTAACACCATTCGATCGAACCTGATATGGGTTGCCTACGTATTATGTAAGAACATGAATCAAATCTTGCGTAGTTCGGGAAGATCAGAAATAAAGGAAATAAACTAACTCTTTTTTTTGAATTTTGAATTTTTGTTCGTTTTTTATTTTCGAAAGAAAGACTTACAAAGAAGAAAGAAAATATTTTTTGATTTAGATTTTCTTTCTTTTTTTCATTATTGTTTTTGGGGAATTTCGAAAGAAAAAACTTCTAAAGAAGAAAGAAAATATTTTTGAATTTTTGGACTTTTATGTTAAAATTATGATAGAAAGACTTCTAAAGAAAATATTTTTTGAATCTTGAATTTCTTTTTCAATTTTCGAAAGAAAAAAATTCTCAAGAATGATGAAAATGTTTTTGGATTTTTAGAAGAAATTTAAAAAATATATATTTTGGATTTTTTAAAATTGGGGACTCAAAGAGAGACTTTCTAAAGTATGAAGTAAAGAAAAATATTTTTGAAATTTTTGAAAATTGGGGAATCAAAGGGAGACTTTTCTAAAGTATGAAGTAAAGGAAAATATTTTTGGATTTTTGAAAATTGGGGTCTAAAAGAAAGACTTTCTAGAGAAGTAAGTAAAGGAAAAAAAATTTGGATTTATTTAGAAAATTGTGGGTCGGAACCGATGAAGTTTGCCTATGTATCTCACATCCTGTGAGAATCAGACCCGCGTAGTTATGTGAATTTCAACGTACGAAAAGAGACAAAATAGGACTTATTTTGAAAAGACTCTTTTTTTTTCTATTTCCCTTTTTCTTTTCTTTTTTTTCAAAAAATTCGGCAGAGTTTCGGGGTATTTGAACACTGGTATTTTAGAACCGAATATTTTTTGTCCTACCTCACTCTTGATTTTGTTTGATTTTATTTCCCTACTCTAAAAGCCGGTCAACAATGCATGCCTAAACAAATAGATATGCAAGTAGCACGTAAAATGCATCATGATGTTCTTTTAAATTGGGTACACCTGTCCTAGATGGACCCAACCCCTGTGTTGAGTCCCCTAAGTCAAATGTATGTGATGCAAACAAGCGTTCCTACTAGGGATCCGACATGAGGCAATGTTATTCTAGGTTTTGAAACCGGGGTGTATTGTTCTAGACTTGACTTACCCGAGCGGACAACTCGAGCCAGGGGGGGGGGGGGCAACGTACCGGTAACCAAAAGACCATCCAACTTTGTAACTGATCCGATCCTCGTTCTAAATTAGGGATATGACAGTAACAGAAAAGAAGTCACGCCAGCGTGCACTTCCCAGAAGATTTAGAAGACTCGGAGAGAAGAAAGGTTTCGCCACAACTATACAGTTCAAACAATATCAAAGCGGTAAAAAATGGTGTTTAGCACATTAGGCTCAAACACATAAAAAATCAGATAATAAATAAAGCCAACTATAGCAGTAAATCTAAGCTCGAATTCTGAACCCTTAACCAGAGATTCTGGGTTCGTTCCCCAGCAGAGTCGCCAGAGTTGTCACATCTCTTTTTTCCCGATAAGGGGGAGATAGGGAGTTTTTTCAATTTAAAGTGACAATAATCGAAACGGGATTATTTATTCAAATTTAGAGTCGCCACTTGAAATAATTTATGGTGTCCCAAGTCACCGGTTTAAAATCCCGAATCGAGGAAGTTTGACTTTGTATTACAGTCTACGAAACGCAGAAATCCGGGTAAGGAATTCTGTTAACATGGGAGAAGGTGTTAGGCATTCCCGGGTTCCGTGGTTTTAGCACGGTCTCTCAACCATTAATAATTGGCTAAATTATCTGTTTTAATACATGTTTTAGACCTATTGTGCATTTTAGCCGTTTTTAAATATTTTAAACAATTATGGAATTTATTTAAACAAATCGTGGTATCACGCACTTGTTGTTTCGTACACATCACAAATCATGTCACGGGAGCCGTACCCACGATTCTACAACATGCTCATTTTAATTATTTGAAATTTGGGGTCGAGTCATGCCAACATGTACTCGAATTTTGGAGTTACGTATCTATGACTATACCACGGGAACCGTACCCATAGTCATGATAATTTATTATTGATTAATTGCTCCTAAATAAAAATACAATGTTCATAAGTTGATTTACTAATTTGATATTTAATTTTAAGAGGTTCGCGATTTATGGAAATTGTTTGAACGAGTCGCGATGTCGCGCACTCATTAATTTTGTGCACATTGCGAATCACGCCACGAGAACCGTACCTGCGATCTAGAACATGCTTGTTTTATTTTATTGTTCGAAGTTATGGTGGGTCACATGAAATGTGCACTCAATTGGAATTTACGTATCTGACCATGCCACAGGAGTCGTACCCATAATCGTAACGATTTATTCATTAATCGCGCCTAAAGCAACTAACGCATTTGAATTATTTTCCTGATCTTTGAGATTATCGTGATCGGTCTCAGAGTTATGAAAATTATTTGTGAAAGAAATTGGGTCACCTCACGTTATTGTACCTGTCAGTTTCAAATCCTTAACCAGATTTCACTAAATCAAAACAGCCCAACATTCTTGAAATAAAAAAAAAATCAACATTTCAGCATAATTATAGAACTAATCAAATTTAATAATAAATAATTGCCATCTGTAAGACATAATAAAATGTACTGTAATTCACTAAACATTCTATAAGGACGTTAACATTTACTCACGTCATCAAAGCAAGCCACAATCAACAGATACAGCGACAAAAATCACTAAAGAGAAACAAAAATTGGAATTTTTTAGAGTAAGGAAAAATGTCTTTTAATATTGATGGGATTAAACTCCAAATTAGAATTTGAACAGAGTGACTAACCGATAGAGCAAAGCTTAGAAATCGACAATAAACTTTCAACCGAGAAAGGGCCACGATCGAAAACTTCAGCGGTGTAACGATCCGGTCTGTCATTACGTAGAATTTGTATTTTTATTGCTGTCATTGACTTGTCATAGATTGGTTATTCTATTATTGATGTGTTAGAGTCGATAGGCTTGAAATCGGAATGGTTAAATGAGAAAATTGTATATTTGAGCTAGTAAAGCTATGGGTAGAGTTTATCTTCGAGAAATTTCGGATTCCGGGCACATGGACCCGAGGACATTTTGGTCATTTTGGTCATTTCTCTGAGCGGGGTTGGAAAAATATATAATCTGAATTTGTTGTGAGTATTAGGATGAATTTTTATTGCTTCGTCATTTATGTGGTAGTTTCGGAGCGTTATGCATCCGTTGCAGACATCGGAAGAGCTTGGAAGCCGGTGTTGGAATTTCGGAGCAAAGTAAGTCTCCTTTCTAACTTTGTGCGGGGGAATCGTCCTTCTAGGTGAATTAATTCAGTACATGCTATTATATTCGGGGGCTACGTATGCACGAGGTGACGGGAGTCCGTGCGTAGCTACTATTATGCCATGTCCGGGTAGCCTAGGACCCACTAGCATGCTTTATGTGCGTACCTATAACCCTGCCTGTAATATTAAACTGCTAATATGACCGAAAACGTAATTAAATATCTAAAATAAATCCAGAGCTCATATTGTTAACCTGCTAAAAAGAGAATTTGTTTCCACTGTGAAGATATGTGTACCTGGATTGGGTTGTATCATGGAATATCACTAAACTTGACAAATGAGTTCAAAAACAAAGATTTCAAAACCTATATTTCATATTTCCTTTAATAAAGATTTTGCCACTTTCCCCGAGAAAAATGGGTTTTCTTGATAAAAATACGAATTTATTATGTGGATATGTGCAACTTTGGGAGCCTGAGTCGCTGGAGTGATTCACGAGCAGAAAGACCATGTATTTGTGTATGTATTCATATGAGCACCTGAGTCGCATGTATGATTCGCGAGCAGGATAGCCGTATTATGTTAATCGCGTCGCATGATCGATTCGCGAGCGGGGAAGATAAATGCATCTATGGTTCGAGCCGATCGACCCTTCGGTAGTGAACAATTTATTATTGTTGGTCCGCGCCGTTGTTATGATATTTGCCTAATTATTGGCTTGAAATGTTAGATTTGTCGATTTAAATGACAAAGACTTAAAGTTGCTAAAAAGACTTTTTGGAAGAAGTCGTTCCTTCCGTTGATTTATTATTATCTGATTAAATCACCATGTTTATTAATTGTGAATATGACGAAGAAATAAAGTGTTAAATATGAACGGAACTGAAGGATGTTTAAATCCTATTTTATAAACTGCCTACGACAAAAACCATGTTTAGTGTCACTCTTAAATATCTTAAATGGACCTTTAGTAAGTTCCTAAATTGACCTCTCGTCACTACCTCTCTGAGGTTAGGCGGACGACTTACTGAGTACGCGTTGTTTATGTACTCATACTACACTTGTTGTGCATTTTATTGCACAGCTACTTACATAGCAAGTGTGGAGGATTCTGACACCCAGGCGAGCTGCATCTTCCAGAGGCGATCCGCAGCTGACAGGGTCACCTTCATACTGTATCTATTTCATTTTAAATTTCCTTGTCCAGTTGTATTTCGGACGGGCTTTGTAATATTTGTAAAATTCTTAAACATAGCTCATGTACTTGTGACACTGGGTTCTGGGATATGTATTGGGATAATTATTAAGTGAATCTTTAGATCACTGTTTTTAAATAACAAAAATTTTATTTGCTGTCGTATTTTAAATTACAAAAATTCATTTATTTGATTATGAAATGCAAGGAAATGTAACGGTTTCAAAAATATTAAAACATGACTATATTTCAACTAATTAAGGATTTGGCTTGCCTGAGAGTGGTGTCCGACGCCATCACGACCTACGGATTTTGGGTCATGACAGCGAAGTAGTGTATTAGCCGGTTTTGAGGTAAGTAACGCTTTCAAACTTAGAACTGAGGGTTCGAAACACCAAACTATTTGATATTGGCTGTTAATAAAGGTGACGAACTTGCCAAGTGACGGGCATGCGGGCGTGTACCGAATATTTGTCGCCTGGCTCATCCCATGGCATTGTCTACTGGTTATCTCATATTGATATTGTACTGTGAAGGTGGTAATTACCTTGAACGAAATAGAAATCATGCTAAGTATAAATGTTAAGGCTTCACGCCGATGTGTTTAGACCAGAATGGTCGATTATTGTTGTCTCTATCTGTGATTATTGCTTTCATGTACTCAGTCCTGCTATAGTATATGTTTCATGCCTCAGTCTCGTAAGTTGCTAGTTTATTCTATATTATCATTGGTTTGAACTGATCTTTATATTTTAGGGCATTGTGAGTGAAACTGGAAGGTACTGACTGAGTGAGGCTTGGAGCGTGGTTTGAGACAGTTATGAGGTCGGACTGCACACCGCAGCAATCCTGAAATCATGCCTTCGTTGGCTTGATATAGCGCTTGGGTTGAAAGTAGCCCCTCCGGAGTCTATACACCCAAGTGAGCACACAGATATTCCGGAGATGGATTTCTCCGTGGTATTATGTTTCGGAGATGGATTTCTCCGTGGTTATTATGTTCCAGAGAGGGATCTTCTCCGTGGGGGCTGGATCGGCCTTTTTCCTCAGTACTTGGTGACTGTGTCACTTGTGTTTATATAATATCCGGGATGGACTTCCCTGGGCCTGAAAGCCGTATTCTAGTACTGAGTGGACCACCTTGTGAGAGCTTGATTAATGAGAACACATCATTCTTGATTCTATATGAATTCATGCTAGTATGCAAAGTTACATACATATATTGATGCATCGTGTTTAATTCCTAATATATTACTGCCACGTCCAATATATATACTGTTGTTTAGATTATCGGATGTTTAGTTCGCCACTACCTCTCAGCCCGTAGTTTGGTTTCATTACTACTGAGTTGATGTACTCACGTTTACCCCCTGCACCTTGTGTGCAGATCAAGGTACAACGGAATTCAGCTCGGGTCAGTGAGTAGCAGCAGTTTCATCAGAGTTTACGAGGTAGCAGTTGGCAACCGTGATCTCATCTTCTCTTTCCTTTCTACCTGTCGTATTTATTTTTAGACTATGTTAGTCATTTCTTTTGGTTGTATTAAGTACTAGTAGCTCATGACTGTGTGACACTGGATCCGGGGTTAGTAGGATTTGGTCTTTTGAATTTCATAAACTGGTTTCCCAAAATTATTGGATCTATTATTATTATTATTATTATTATTGATTTCAGACTTGTTAAAAAGGGCATTATATTGGAAATCGTATTTAGTTAGATAAAATGGGTGGCTTGCCTGGTTCCGCGACATGCGCCATCACAAGTCCAGAAATGGGTCATGACAAGTTGGTATCAGAGCGCTAGATTAAATAGGTCTCACCAGTCATGAGCAGGTTTAGTAGAGTCTTGCGAATTGGTACGGAGACGTCTGTACTTATCTTCGAGAGGCTGCAGAACCTTTAGGAAAAAAAATCTCACATTCTTGAACTCTTGTCGTGCGAATCCATTGATTCAACCTGAAGCGTAATTCTTTGAACTCCTTTCATTTATTGAAATGCGCACGTCAGCGCTTGGTATCAGCCGTGCACCGATGGTTTGTGACTTCCATGAATGGGATGTGATTTTAGCATGCTAGGGGCCAGTGTGGAGGACTTGAGGCCGGAATTTTTTGTCTGTAGCTTGAGTGCCAAGATTGCGTTTGTGTGAGCATATGTATTGGGGACTTATATGTCTGCTGGTGTCCTTATGGATGGAACTTTGTGACTAAATGACTACGTGGTGAGTTTGATTGGTAGTTAGATGTGTCCAGGTGGTTTGATTGTGGCAAGAATGGACTAGCGGGAAATGTGGCAAGAACTATTAAGTATTTGACGTCTATATTGAGTTAGAATATGGCTTCGAGTTGTGAGTGTATTGAAGGACCTCTCGTGTGGTTTAGTTGTGGAGTGAAGTAGATCTTTTTCTGTTGTGTTATGGGTTCCTGGTGATGTCTTTTGGGTTGACCAATGCCCCAACAACGTTCATGTATTTGATTGACGGTGTATTCAGCCGTGTTATAACTCTTTGTTATTGTATTTATTGATGGCATCCTGCCGTACTCTCGTAGCCAGGGATAGCATACTCGACATTTGATGATGGTATTACAAGGGTATAAGGAGGAGAAGCTTGTGCGAAGTTCTCCAAGTGTGAATTGTTGGCTTAGTTCAGTAGCATTGTAGGGACACGTGGTGTCCAGCGAATGTATCTATGTGGTCAGACGAGTGTGAGTAGAGCTTCCAGAAGCTCAAGAATTCCTGGACCACAGCTCCAGTGTTAGTATTTCCATCAGCTTCAGGTTTTTATATCTTATGGAATGTCTCGAGGGCAGGCAGTGGTTGTGTTCTACTGTAGGAAGGTATAGTGATTGTGTGATAGCTATGATATTCAGAAGTGTATAGGGAGATAAAATTTTGAGATTTAGCAGGTAGGGGTATCTCCTGCGGGTTGTCCTGAGGTGTGTGACCCTTATGTTTATTTGTAGTAAGTTCCCTCTATCAGTAAATGATGCATGTTGCAATTTGAGTTTAGATCGCTTGTGGGAGTTGGCATGACCATCAAAATGGTGGATGCGAGATTGGCAGTTGATTTGAGTGTTAGATGGTTTGAGTCATATAAGCTTACAGAGGATTTAGTTGAATCCCACTACAACATGGTGGCAGTGATAATGTGTGGGCATAGTCTTGTTTGTCGTGATCCTTGGCTTTGAGCCAAGTAGGGGAGTTCGTTATTGATAAGTTGATTACATGATTATGTGTTGTATTTGTTTCGGTTCGAGGTATGTTGGTGAATCAGCTATAACCTACAGAGGTGGATTCAGGGAATGACTCGAGTGATGGAGGTTTCTTCGATACAAGGTGTAATGTACTTTACGGATAGTGGAATTCATTGTATGATGCGGTTGTACTGGTAAGTGTAGAGTGTGCAATGTATGAGCGTGCTTGTTGCTTCAAATGTGTGGATTACTTTCCTAGTATGTGGATTGCAAGCGGGGTCAGAACGTTCTGTTTACTTGGTTAGTGTAATTGAAATTTCGTAAAGTAAATGGCATTTGAGAATGGTTCAGACGAATTCAAGGTTATATGTAGCGATCGAGGATCTTCAAAGTGTGAGAAGGGCTAGAACTGAGATTTACGGGAAACGTGTCTAGGCTTGTGGTGTATCCATCAATATCAGGAAAGTGAAGGTAATGACTTTAAATTCGTAGGAAGTCTCTTCAGGGTACGTATTTCTAATGTGGTGCATTTGGGGATAATTGAGGGAGTAATCAGCGACTTATGAGCCTTACACTGTATATTTTATGTTCGGGTTTTGTGCGATGAGTCTGGATTGAGAATTGAGGTATTATGGAAAGAAGAAGTATCAATTCGAAGGTAAGTCAGAAGGAACTTGAATGAATAGGACAGCTTGGTAGTAGGTCGGATCGGCATGAGAAATGATAAGGGATATGATTAGTTTTGTGGGTGTTATGAAGTAATGAGTTGTTACAGGTGTCTCTTAGCAATTCTCTTGGGATTTGGTGGCATGCATAGCTTGGTTAAGTTGGAAGGATTCAGTCCTGACGGTTTGGTGTTGTACGAGTTTTATTCGTAGGAGTATGCATTCGATTTATTGATTCGATTTTGACCCTTATCGATAATTACTTATCGATTATCGATTTGTACATATGCTTATCGTTATCGTTTCAATAAGGTTTCGATTTTTTCGATTTCGGTTTATCAATTTTTGGGTGTTATCGATTACACCAATAAGAAAATTTGCGGGATTCCACCAATAAGAAAATTTGCTAGCTCTAAGCGATGTTGTCATGTTTAGTACCCTTACTTAATATATGTATACTATGTGTAAAACATGTATAAATAGTGGATAGCTAATAGAGATAGATGACTAATCACTATTGTATCATACCAAATGATACTACGATTAATTGATTTAATTCAGGCAGACCAATTATTCTTCAGCTCCTTACCTAACTGACCAAAAGAACTTCTACCAAATTACAATCAGCTTCTACCAAATGCTCGAAAACCACGGCAATATATATATATATATATATCTTATCGATTTATATCGATAAGATAAGCAAAATGGACAAAATCGAAATCGAAATCGATAACTCGGTAAAAAAAAAAATCGGAATCGATATCGATAAATAGATAACAAATAATCGATTTGATATATCGACTAGATATTCGGGAGTTCTTGATGGTTTCTACCACGGTTGGAGATGTATATTTCTACGGGCGCGAGGGCCAGGTGATGTATAGTGATTTCGTTTCTAGATGGGGTCAAATGAAAAGTTCTTGACTAGTTGGGTACGTAGTTGCTGTGGCTAGGAAGGGAGCATGAAGTTCTCATATCTATCATAGGATTGCATGGCGTATGCGTTATTTTGTGTATGGTGGAGAGTGGCATATGTGAGGTCATGGTTCAGTTTTTGGAAGGAAGGTCAGAACTGGCAGTTTCAGATGATTTGGTAAAGAATGCCACTATTGGGTGGCTGGGTGAGAGTATACATTCATAAAGGACAATGTGTTCAAGACAATGTGTTTGAATAAGGGTGCTTCATTGGTGTTACGACTCTCTTTTGTTGGATCGACTGCGGATATTCAAGGTTTCTTGGTGACACAGAGGAATTACGGGGGTACCCCTCGCGGAATGATAAAGTATTAGGGGCGTGTTATACATTTGAGCGGTGGAATTGGGATCAGATATGGAAATTGGTGCGCCTCATGGATTTGGAGACTGGGAGTTTTCATGGACAGATTATTTTTGTAGTGTGAACTGCAAGGATGCGAGCAAAGCTAGTCAAGTGTTAGTATATGTCATGATTCAGTCATTATGAACGTTCAGAGAGTTATCTACCTGTTGTGGGTGACCAGAGTTGACTTAGAGTTATTGGTAGGCCGGTATGGGTGTGTGGTCTGCACCGAGTCGAAATTGTTGACTCCGAAATGCTATTGTTGAGGGATGTACCATTCGATTGTCATTGAGCTTATTCGTGTCTTGGAGTGATCTATGAGTTACCTTTCGGTGTTCGAGGAGTTGTGATCGTCGGTTATATATGTGCATATGATGTAATCCTATCGGGGCTGAATAGCGAGATTTGAGTAAGGTAAGTAATTGGGTGTTGCAGGATTGAGACGTGTTGGTTATGTTCTTTTTGATTCAGGTGGCACGGTATTGTCTGATTTCCCGTGATTATAGCAATGCACTTTGAGTAATTGATGTCGAATTTTGCATGGTTATTGATTTTAATCTAGGTGGTTTGGAGTGTGTCATGTGGTCCAGCGGTTGGATGGGATCACGCTTTGCAGCTCGGTTAGGTAGAGGTATGATCCTTGGTGTCGGATTTGTGTGATATGGTTTCACGATGTGTATCAGGTTTTTAGTATGATGTGGTAATGGTAAGTGTTAGTGGCAGGATAGCCCTCTCGTGCGAGTCTTCTTTATTTAATGAATTGAACTCTCGGTATGTAGTTATTGAGTGCACAAGTTATGGCTCTGGGTGGTATTGATACTGATCGGGCGAATGGTTACTGGGTTATACGTGTTTCTTTCATCATCGGCAGTATATGGAAGTGTTAGAACGAGGCATGGTTTGATAAGAGGGTATGTACCGGTATTGAGTTGTTTGAACATCTATTGTGGTTAGGAGTTATCGCTATGAGTGGTTGAGCCACGCGGTATATTATGTGATTTCATCTTGGGTTACGGATATGGGTTGATACAACGTGTTCAGACTATTTCAACTTATAGTCGTGGAAATTTGAACTTGTAAATTATTTTAGAAGTGGAAACTTGGTTTTAAGGTCTATGGGCCAGGATTTGATAATGAAATTTCAGTTATGTTATGTTATCGGACGTAGATGGGGTAGGGTGACATGGGATCACCTCCGAATATGTGCATGGGAGGATACACAACAATTGTTGGTGGTATTGGAACAACCCTAGGCACGTTCGAGGACGAACGTATGTTTAAGTGGGGGAGAATGTAACGACCCGGTCTGTAGTTACATAGAACTTGCATTTTTATTCCTGTCATTGACTTGTCATGGATTGGTTATTCTATTATTGATGTGTTAGAGTCGACATGCTTGAAATCGTAATGTTTAAATGAGAATTCAGTAACTTAGTCTTTAAAAGATAGCCTTATAATGGAAAAAGTCAACTGAGAGTTGACTTATTGGGAAACGACCTCGGAATGCAGATTTTATGGCTCGGATAGCTTCGGTAGGTGATTTGGGACTAATGAGTGTGTTCAGAATATTTTTTTGATGTCCGGTGTAGAATTAGGCTTGAATTGGCGAAGTTAATTTTTGGTGATTTCCGGTCGGCAGTGGAAAATGGTCTATCGGGGTCGGAATGGAGTTATGGAAGTTGGAACAAGTTCGTAATGTCATTTTGGATATGTCTGCAAAATTTCAGGTCAATCGG
>ML395460.1:0-62094 GCA_005239525.1 Nicotiana knightiana | reverse complement strand
GGGGATGTGTACAGACTCCGGAGGGGCTCCTTCAGCCCAAGCGCTAATATCACTCAGCACCTCACCATCACTCTTGTCCCTCGGCCACACTCGGTGGAACCACTTGAAAATCCCCTCGGGGGAAGTAATAGAACGGGGTACTCGACCCGAAAATATCATTTTAATGCTCATGTAGTGTAAATCAGGCTGAGTTTCAAATAAAATAGTATGCACAATGATGCTGAGTAAAATCATCAACAGGTAGTGAGGAAAACAACAGTAAAACGCCCTCAAAGGGGTCTAAACAGATTTGCACGAGGCCCCAAACACGGCTTACAGCCGAAATATTTCACAAATCTTTAGAACATAATTTAACATAAGATTTTGAGTAAATATGCAACTCATTAGTTTCCGCGGAGAGGACCTAGTCCAATCCAAAAATCAGTACGCGCCACATATTCGTCATCCGACATGTGCGCACTCCAAATTCAGTGAGAAAATAATGCAGTTCGGGGTTCCATACCCTCAGGGCAAGATTTAAGACCATTACTTACCTCCACCGGGCCACAACACTAGTACTCTATTCTCATGCCCCTCAAATTGGCTCCCGATTTCTCCGAATCTAACCAAGATCAGTTCAACATCATTAATATATACTCAAGGAACACAACCCAATCGAAAATTATCAATTTATACAAAAATCTCAAAATTTGGCCAAACCCGAGCCCCGGGCCCACGTCTCGGAATCCCATAAAATTTTCATCAAAAGAACCCTTATCCTCCCACGAGACCGTACATACCAAGAACACTAAAATCGTACCACAATTGCCCACTCAAATCCTCAAAAGAAAAATCCCATTCCCATGCACTCTTCTTCCCCAATTTTGGGTTTAATTCCTCAAATTGCATGGTGAAAATCAAGACAAATTCATGAAATTGAATCAAAGATGGTTGAAGAACACTTACCACAAGAACCCTACTGAAAAGCTCGTCCAAAATGCCCTTCTCCCGAGCTCTCAAATGGAAAAATAAGTTATGGCCAAGAAACCCCGAAATAGAACTTAAATCTGACTGCCCAGGCCTTTTCTTCACAGCGGTCGCGGAAGCTCCCACGCGATCGCGAAGAACAAATCTGCTGCCCCATCAAATTACCGTACGCGATCGCAGACATCCACACACGATCGCGATTCATCAAGACATAAACCCACGCGATCGCAAACCATTCCACGCGATCGCACTGACCAAACACTCATACTCACGCGATCGCAAACCATTCCACGCGATCGCGATTAAAGAAAATTCTGCCTCACCAATTAACCCTACGCGATCGCAAACATCCTCACACGATCGCGTAGAAGGAAACAAAAACCTTACACCAGCAGCAATCTGCCCAGAATTCAAGCCAAAAGTTGGTCCGTTAACCACCCGAAACACACCCGAGGCCTCAACAAAACATACCAACATATCCCATAACATCATTCAAACTTAGTCGAGCCTTTTCACACAAAAAATAACGCGAAAACACCAAAATTACATCAAATTCAAGCCTATGAACTTTGAAACTTCCAAATTTCGCCAACTACGCCGAAACCAACCAAAACACCTCCGATTGACCTGAAATTTTGCAAACACATCCAAAATGACATTATGAACCTGCTTCAACTTCCGGAATTCCATTCCGACCTCGATAGCCTATTTTCCACTGCCGATCGGAAATCGCCAAAAACTAACTTTCGCCAATTCAAGCCTAATTCTACTCCGGACATCACAAAAATATTCTGAACACACTCCTAAGTCCCAAATCACCTAACAAAGCTATCCGAGCCATAAAATCCGCATTCTGAGGTCGATTACCAATAAGTCAACTCTCAGTTGACTTTCTCAATTATTAGGCTACCTTGAGAGACTAATTGCCCCAATGCTCACCATGACCACTCTGAACCCGAACCAACCGACCCAACACACACAAATGGAGCTAAAACACATAAAATGAAGCAGAAACAGGGGAAACGAGGCTAAATTCTCGGAACGACCGGCCGGGTTGTTACAGATTACTAAAAATGTTGACCAAAGTCAACTTTATTGCATTAATTATCATAAATTCAACAGCTCAACACATTTCCACATAAAAACTTCCCAGCTACGCGCTCAGGCTGTGCACGCATATCAAGGTAAGATTAACGGAGGCTTTCGAGGCCTCGGAACACAGTTTTTTTTTGCTAAATTATACAAGATGACCTTTTGGGTCATCAAAATCTCCACCTCTAAAACAACCGTTCGTCCTCGAACAGACATAGAAAAGTACATGAATCGGGGAAAAGGTGGGGATAACGGCTCCGCATATCGGGCTCGGACTCCCAAGTAGCTGCCTCAACAGGCTGACCTCTCCACTGAACACGAACCGAAGGATAACTCTTCGATCTCAACTGTCGCACCTGCCGATCTAATATGGCTACCGGCTCCTCCTCATAAGACAAATCCTTGTCCAACTGGACACCACTGAATTCAAGTACATGAGATGGGTCCACAATATACCTCCGGAGCATAGACACGTGAAATACTCGATGCACGACTGACAAACTAGGTGGCAAGGCAAGTCTGTAGACCACCTCTCCTACCTTATCCAAAATCTCAAATGGACCAATGTACCTAGGGCTCAACTTGCCCTTCTTTCCGAATCTCATCACGCCCTTCATGGGCGACACATGAAGAAATACCCGATCGCCTATCATAAATGCAAAATCTCGAACTCTGCGATCCGCATAACTCTTCTTCCTGGACTGAGCTGTACGAAGTCTATCCTGAATGATCTTCACCTTGTCCAAGGCATCCTGGACTAACTCATAACCCAACAATCTAGCCTCTCCCGGCTCAAACCATCTGACTGGAGACCAACACCGTCTACCAAACAATGCCTCATACGGAGCCATCTGAATTCTCGACTGATAGTTGTTGTTGTAGGCAAACTCAACTAAAGGCAAGAACTGTTCCCATGAACCTCCAAAGTCAATAACACAAGATTGCAACATATCCTCCAAAATCTGAATAGTACGCATGGACTGTCTATTCGTTTGAGGATGAAATGCGGTGCTCAAATCAATCTGGGTGCCCAACTCTCGCTGAAATACTCTCCAAAAATGGGAGGTAAACTGAGTACCTCGGTCTGATATAATGGATATGGGCACACCATGCAGTCTAACAATCTCTCTCATATAGGTCCTTGCCAACTTCTCTGTTGAATACGAAACTGATACTAGAATGAAGTGCGTTGACTTGGTCAGCCTATCCACAACGACCCATACTGCATCAAACATCCTCTGAGTCCGTGGGAGTCCAACTACAAAGTCCATGGTGATACGCTCCCACTTCCATTCGGGAAGCTGAATCTGCTACATCAAACCACCGGGTCTCTGGTGCTCGTACTTAACCTGCTTACAATTCAAGCACCGAGCTACATAAGCTACAATATCCTTCTTCATTCTACGCCACCAATAATGCTGCCGCAAGTCCTGGTACAACTTTGCGGCGCCTGGATGAATGGAATATCGGGAACTGTGGACCTCTTGTAGTATCAACTCACGAATACGATCCACACCAGGTACACAAATTCGTCCTTGCATCCACAAAACTCCCTCAACATCAACCGTAACCTGCTTGGCATCTCCGTGCCTGACTCTATCTCTAAGAATACATAAATGGCCATCATCATACTGCATGGCCTGAATACGGTCATATAAGGAAGAATGGGCTATGGTATGGGCCAAAACACTGCCAGTCTCAGAAACCTCCAATCTCAGAAATCGGTTGGCTAACGCCTGAACATCCAAAGCAAGAAGTCGCTCTCCAACTGATAAATAGGCAAGACTACCCATGCTAGCTGACTTCCAGCTCAAAGCATTGGCCACCACATTGGCCTTCCCCAGATGATAAAGAATGGTAATATCATAATCCTTCAACAACTCTAACCATCTCCTCTGCCTCATGTTCAACTCCTTCTGTTTGAACAGATACTGTAAGGTCTTATGATCTGTGAACACCTCACATGGCACACCATACAAATAATGCCTCCAAATCTTCAATGCATGCACAATAACTGCTAACTCCAAGTCATGAACTGGATAGATCTTCTCATGGACCTTCAACTGACGAGAAGCATAGGCTATAAACTTGTCATCCTGCATCAACACTGCACCAAGCCCAACCAGTGAAGCATCACAATACACGGTATACGATCCGGAACCTGTGGGCAAAACCAACACTGGTGCCGTGGTCAAGGCTGTCTTGAGCTTCTGAAAGCTCGTCGCGCACTCATCAAACCACCTGAATTGGGCACTCTTCTGAGTCAACTTGGTCATCGGGGCTGCAATGGATGAAAAGCCCTCCACAAACCAACGATAATAACCTGCTAAGCCCAAGAAACTCCGGATCTCTGTAGCTGAGGTGGGTCTAGGCCAATCTCTGATTGCTGAAATCTTCTTGGGATCCACCTGAACACCCTCTGACGATACCACATGGCCTAGAAATGCAACTGAACTCAACCAAAACTCACACTTGGTGAATTTTTCATACAATTGACTATCCCTCAAAGTCTGGAGGACGACTCTAAGGTGATGCTCATGCTCCTCTCGGCTGCGAAAGTATATCAATATATCATCAATGTAAAAAATCACAAATGAGTCCAAATAAGGCCTGAACACTCGCTGCATCAACGCCATGAAAGCAGCGGGGGAATTTGCCATCCCAAATGACATCACCAAGAACTCATAATTCCCATAACGAGTGCGAAAAGTTGTCTTAGGGACATCGGACGCCCTAATCCTCAGCTGATGGTAACCAGATCTCAAGTCAATCTTGGAAAACACTGAAGCACCCTGAAGCTGGTCGAATAAATCATCAATCCTCGGCAAAGGATACTTGTTCTTAATAGTAACCTTATTCAACTGCCGGTAGTCAATACACATCCTCATCGAGCCATCTTTCTTCTTGACAAACAATACTGGAGCACCCCAAGGAGAGACACTAGGCCTAATGAAGCCTTTATCCAACAAATCCTGCAACTGATCTTTCAACTCCTTCAACTCTGGCGGGGCCATACGATACGGCGGAGTAGAAATAGGCTGGGTGCCCTGAGCTAACTCAATACAAAAATCAATATCCCTGTCGGGTGGCATACTCGACAGGTCAGTAGGGAAAACCTCTGGAAACTCACGAACCACAGGCACAGACTCCAGGGAAGGAACCTCGGTGCTAAAATCACGAACATAGGACAAATAGGCCAAACAACCCTTCCCAACCATGCGCCGAGCCTTCATATAAGAAATAACTCTACCCGAATATTGACTAGGAGTTCCCTTCCACTCCAAACGGGGCACCCCTGGCAAAGCCAAGGTCACTGTCTTGGAATGACAGTCCAGAATAGCATAATAGGGGGATAACCAATCCATCCCCAATATAACATCGAAGTCAACCATATCCAGAAGCAAAAGATCAACCTTAGTCTCCAGACACCCATGACTACTAAGTAGGCACGGTAGACTCGATCTACCACTATAGAATCACCCACCGGTGTAGAGACATGCACAACAGTACTCAAGGAATCACGGGGCATACTCAAACAAGGGGCAAAATATGAAGACACATAGGAGAATGTAGAACCCGGATCAAATAACACCGAAGCCTCCCGGTTGCAAACTGAAACCGTACCTGTAATAACTGCATCAAAAGCCTTGGCATCAGGCCTGGCAGGAAAAGCATAGCACCGGGGCTGAGCTTCTCCAATCTGATCATCTCTGGGTCGACCTACTGTGACCTGACCTCTACCTCTTATGGCATGTCCTCCACCTCTATGAGTCTGACCTCTACCTCTGGCACCCCGACCGCCACCCCTAGCTGGCTGAGGGGGTGGGGTGCGCCTGACACGGGAACCATGGCAGGGAACCCTAATACTGAGGACCACTAGAAGCTCAGGACAATACCTGGCAATGTGCCCCGGAACACCACAAGAAAAACACGGCCTCTGCTGATATGACTAGGGACTCTGGAACTGTCCCTGACGACCCTGGTAACCACCCTGATAACTCTGAAGCGGCAGTGCACTGATAGGTGCTGGTGGTGCACCAATAGGAGCTGGCGGTGCACTGTGAGCTACCTGAAGTGCCGACTGATAGGGTATGGGATTATGACCTTTGCCTGAAGAATCCCTGCCCCTAGATGAGGCTCCACTGAAACGACCAAAGTGACAGGGCCTCTTGTCAGCCCCCTGACCACCACCCTGTGACATAATCATCTCAATCCTCCTGGCCACATTGGTCGCGTCCTGGAATGAAATATCAGTACCTGACTCTCTAGCCATCTAAAGTCTGTTAGGTTGGACCAATCTCTCAATAAATCTCCGAACCCTCTCCCGATCAGTGGGGAGTATCATAATAGCATGTCGAGCTAGAGTGATGAACCTAGTCTCGTACTGAGTGACTGTCATAGATCCCTGCTGGAGACGCTCAAACTGCCTCTGAAGGTCCTCTATCTGAGTAATGGGAAGGAACTTCCGCAAAAATACCTCTGAGAACTGAGTCCAAGTCAAAGATGTAGACCCAGCTGTCCTGGTCAAGCAATAGTCTCTCCACCAAGTCTTGGCGGAACCCGATAGACGAAAGGTAGAAAAATCAACTCCATTGGACTCTACTATGCCCATATTCCAAAGAACCTCATGACAGCTATCCAAATAATCCTGGTTCACACCTTTCACAATCTCATATAGCACGGTAATATGACAATCAACTAGGACAATCAGAGAGTAGAATCTTAAGTCTCAACACTTATGAACAATCAATTCACATATNAATGCGGCACATTTAAACTTAGAATTAGGAATCATGAACATGTCTTGAACTCATTTGAGATTTCTATCAAACACTAGGTGTTCCTTTAGATTAAATAACCCCTTTTTAGTGAAAGGTTACTACAACCTATTTTCCTTTACTAGATTATGATAAATTGGGTACATGCATGCAAGATTCTTAATCCCATCTTTATGAGCTATCCTACCCAGGTCTCATTTTAACAAAAATCTGGAAATTAAGGTTAATGAGGTAGAAGCTTACCTCTTAGAGTGAAGAAATTTGTGTCCTACTTGATTAGTTCCAAGCTTGAGTGATGAAGGAAGACCAATTTGATGAAGTTGGGACTTTCTCTCTCTAGAACCTACTCTTTCCTCTCTCTAATATATCAGAAAATGGTTAAAAATTAAAGAGGAGAGGGGTTTTAATGAACTGGGGTCGGGTTTTAAAAATTAGGAAAATAGGACTCGACACAAGAATGCGGTCAGGAATGCGATTGCATTCCTCACATGCGGTCCGCATAATCGGCCGCATAATGGCCCTCAAGATGGGTCAAAATTCAAAACACAATGCGCAGGTATGCGACCATTGTGCGGTCCGCATACACGTTATGCGATCGCATAATGTGTCGCATAACTTCCCTCCCAAAATCAAAGGCAACAATGCGACAGATATGCGGTCCGCATAACTGAAATGCGATCGCACATTGGACTGCATAGTTGACCTCAAATGGGGCAGTGATCTGCCCAGGTATGCGACCATTATGCGGCCCGCATACATGTTATGTGATCGCATAGTGCGTCGCATAACACCCACTTTCTGGAAAAATTTATTCTTTAAGTCTCGGGGTACTTTTTATTCAATTTTGGTCCGTTTTAAAATTTTCCACAATAAAAACAACTCGGGGACTCATTCGGGCATTATTTTTAAACAAGAAAATTTTACGGGTCTTTACATCCTCCCCCCCCCCCTTAAAACTCATTCGTTCTCGAATGAGGGTTTTTGGAAATCATTTAGTTTTGAAAGCATGATATGCAACTTCCAGATTTTCACTAACTCCAATATTTCAGAAAAATTTCGCCAAAGTTCCCTTTGAAATTAGACGTATCTACCTGTCAGAGAGCCCCCGAAACACATTTTCAAGCACCATTACACAATTTTAATCACCCAATAACTCACACACAACGTTGTTACCTCAACAATTTGCAGATATTCGATCATTTTGTCAACTACACATAGTTCTTTCTTCTTATACCACAAATTTGCAAATGATTTACATTTTCTCACATAACTTGGTCGTTTTAATGAGTCCTATACAACCCAATCACCTCAATATACTATATTTATATCAATTAATCATTACCAACCTACTCTACCATTAATCACTTGCCTAACGCATACGTTCCAAAAAACTTTCATTTACCTCAAGGGTTACACATTACCCAAATAGAACAGCGGGTTCAGTTTTAGCACACATTGGGAGATTACAACAATAAGGCAATCAGGGGAAGATGGGGTGCTTTTGCACAAAATCGGACATAAAATATAATTTGCTTAGAGATGACAGTTCTGACGAACACTACTAGACTTATTCAAACAAATGGGGATATTTTTCTTGCATCTCATTTTTCTCTTCCCACGTGGCTTCCTCAATGTGCTGACTTTTCCACAATACTTTAACTGAAGAAATTTCTTTGTTCCTCAATCTACGGACTTGTCTATCAAGAACAGAAATCGGAACCTCTTCATACGATAATTCTTCAATAACCTCAATAGTCTCAACTGGAACGATGGCTGATGGATCTCCAACCACTTTCTTCAACATGGACACGTGGAACACCGGGTTCACTAATGACAATTCAGGGGGTAGTTTCAACCTATAAGCCACTTGTTCCCTTTGAGAAATCCGATATGGCCCGACATACCTTGGACTCAATTTTCCTTTCTTCCCAAACTGCATTACTCCCTTCATGGGAGATACCTTCAAGAATACCCAATCATCCACTTGGAATTCTAATTTTCTTCGACGAACGTCCGCATAGGATTTTTGATGGCTCTGAGCGGTTTTCATCCTCTCCCGAATGACTCTGAATTTTTCCAATGCCTGGTACACAAGATCTGGCCCTAACAATTCTGCTTCACCAACAGCGAACCACCCACTCAGAGATCTACACGTCCTTCCGTACAATGCCTCAAATGGGGCCATCTGAATACTAGCGTGAAAGCTGTTATTGTAAGCAAATTCGATAAGCGGTAAATGATCATCCCAACTACCCTTGAAGTCCAACACACAAGCCCGTAACATATCTTCAAGTGCCTGAATAGTCCGCTCTGCCTGACCATCAGTCTGCGGATGGAAAGCTGTGCTGAGATTTACCTGAGTACCCAAACCTTGCTGAAATTTCCTCCAAAACTTAGCAGTGAACTGGGCTCCTCGGTCTGAGATAATAGAAACTGGAGTACCATGAAGCCTGACTATTTCCTTGGTATACAACTGAGCGTATTGGTCTGCAGTATCGATGGACTTGACCGGCAAGAAGTGAGCTGATTTCGTGAGTCGATCCAGTATCACCGAAATCGAGTCGAACTTGCGCTGAGTGCGAGGTAACCCTACCACTAAATCCATGTTGATCATTTCCCATTTCCACATTGGAATTTCCATAAGCTAAGTTAACCCACCAGGACTCTGATGCTCGGCCTTCACCTGCTGACAATTCGTACATTTAGATACAAAGTCTGCCACACCTCTTTTCATACCACTCCACCAATAAACTTCCCGGAGATCTTGATACATTTTCATAGAACCTGGGTGCACGGAATACCTGGAACTGTGAGATTCCGCCATCACCCTCTCCAGAAGATTATCCATATCAGGAACACATAACCTTCCCTGGCACCGCAAAACACCATCATCGCTTCCGAGTGAAAATGCCGAAATCTTGCTATTCAAAATTTCCTCCTTCAACTGCACCAATGCTGGATCAATAAACTGCTTCTCCTTGACTTCCGCTACAAGTGATGATTCTGCCCCATTATGCACCATGACTTTCCCCTCGTCTGAGGTCGAGAAACAGACCCCCAGACTAGCCAATTGACAAACCTCCCGAGCCAACGACCTCTGATCTTCCTCCAAATGAGCCAAACTACCCATAGACTTCCGACTGAGAGCATCGGCCACTACATTTGCTTTCCCTGGATGGTACAGAATGTTCATATCATAATCCTTAAGCAATTCTAACCATCGCCGCTGCCTTAAATTCAACTCCTTCTGCTTGAACAAATATTGGAGACTCTTGTGGTCTGATAACACGTTCACATGGACCCCATACAAATAATGCCGCTAGATTTTTAATGCAAACACAACTGCCGCGAGTTCTAAATCATGCGTCGGATAATTCTTCTCGTGATTCTTGATTTGCCTAGAAGCATAGGCTATAACCTTCCCGTGTTGCATCAACACACATCCCAAACCAACCCTGGAAGCATTGCAATAAACCACAAATCCCTCTGTGCCTTCTGGCAAAGTTAAAACCGGTGCTGAAGTCAATCTTGATTTCAATTCCTGAAAGCTCTTCTCACAAGCGTCGGAATATTGGAACTTAGTTTCCTTCTGCGTCAATTTAGTCAATGGGGAGGCGAGGGTAGAGAACCCCTCCACAAACCTCCGATAATACCCGGCTAGACCCAAGAAACTGCGAATCTCTGTCGGGGTCGTTGTTCTAGGAAAATCCTTCACCGCTATGATCTTCTGGGGATCAACCTTAGTCCCTTCTCTGGAAACAACATGACCCAAAAATGTGACTGACTCCAGCCAAAATTCACATTTTGGAAACTTGGCATACAACTGGTGCTGATGAAGAGTCTACAGAACTGCCCTGAGGTGATCAGCATGATCCTCCCGACTCCGCGAGTAGACAAGGATGTCATCAATAAAAACAATCACGAAGGAGTCAAGAAATGGTTTGAAAACCCGATTCATAAGATCCATGAAAGTCGCTGGAGCATTGGTCAGTCCCGACCGTAAATCAATTTTGGAGAAGAACCTCGCACCCTGCAATTGGTCAAACAAATCATCTATCCGAGGCAATGGATACTTGTTTTTGATAGTGACTTTGTTGAGCTACCGATAATCAATACACATCTGAAGCGACCCATCCTTCTTCCTAACGAAAAGAACTGAAGCGCCCCACGGTGACACACTCGGCCGGATGAACCCTTCTTTAATAAGTCTTTCAACTGCTCCTTTAACTCCCTCAACTCTGTTGGCGCCATTATGTATGGTGGAATAGATATTGGCTGCGTATCTGGCAATACATCAATCCCGAAATCGATCTCTCTATCTGGCGGAACCCCTGGAAGTTCGTCCGAAAATACTTCAAGAAACTCATTCATGACTGGGACGGACTCGGGGGCAAACACTTCTGAAGTGGTGTCCGCAACCTGGACCAAATGATAAACACACCCCTTTTTAATCATCTTCGAGGCCTTAAGGTAGGAAATAAACCTACCCTTCACCACACCATTCCCTTTTCACTCAATAACTGACTCGTTAGGAAACTCTAGTCTCATAATTCTGGTTCGGCAGTCGAGTTTAGCAAAGCACGAGTAAAGCCAATCCATTCCCATGATAACATCGAAATCTACCATCCCTAGTTTGATAAGATCGGTCATGGTATCTCGACCACACACCGTGACAACATAATTCATATAGACTCGTGCGGCTATAATGGAATCACCAACCGGAGTCGACAGAGAGAACGGCTCATGAAGCTGTTCGGGTTCTATCCAAAAACTTTAAGCAATAAATGGGGTAACATAAGACAGGGAGGACCCCGGATCAATAAGAGCATAACAATCAAGGGCTTGAACAGCCAGAATACCTGTAACAACATCTGGAGAAACTTCTGCACTCTGGCGACCACTCAAAGCATAGAACCGGCTGGGTACACCTATACCACGAGCTGTACCTCTAACTGCACCACGCCATGCTGGAGCTGGAAGATGTACTGAAGATGCGGCGACTGAAGAACCGGACGGCTGAGCAAAACCACTACCCATGCCCTGATTGGGCGCACGGCAATCCCGTCGAATATGACCTCACCCCACACCCGTACCATACCGGGGTACCCAGGTAACAAGGCTTGGTATGGAACCTCCCACACTTAGGGCATGGATCCCTCCTCTGCTGCTGGAACCTCCCTCTGGGACGACCGGACTGATAGGGTCTCCTACTGTCTGATTATGGTCCCCAGTGACTGCTCTACTGATAATGGTGCACTGATGGCGATGCGCTGGATGAGGACTGAGCATAAGACTGGGATTGCCTTGATGGTCCTCTCCCCTGAACTAGTCTCCCTCCTCCAACTGAACTCCCCAAGTGGCCCGCTAACCGGGCCCTGCTAATACTCTCCCTCTCCGACCTTATCTTTAATTTCCTAGCCTCCGTAGCCTGGGCGAATCCCACTATATTACCATAATTCATGTCTGAGTGCAAGTTAGCTGTATCAGCTTCATTCACAACCAAAGGACTGAGGCCCTGAACAAACCGTCGAACTCTGGCACCCATAGTCGATACCAACTGAGGAGCGTACTTGGACAACCTCACGAACTCCATGTGGTACTCCCACGCACTCATATTACCCTACTTGAGAACCTCAAACTCTGTAGCACGGGCGGCCATAGCCTCGGCAGGCAAGAAGTGATCCATGAAAGCATCAACGAACTCATTCCATCTCACCGGAGGACTTCCCTCCCCACGGGAATTCTCCCACATCTCGAACCATGAATACGTTGCTCCCCTCGTCCTGTAAAATGCTAACCCAAGCCCCTCTGTCTCTGTAGCCTTAATAACCCAAAGCGTCTTGCACATCTCATTTAGAAAATCCTGCGGATCGGCCTCCGGATCAATACCTGAGAACTCTGGAGGGGCCAACCACAGAAACTAGTTGACTCTGGAACCGGTGGAATCTCCCTGTCCGCTAGAGGATGCAGGGGCAGCATGAGATCCTTGGGCCTGAGCGGCCACAAACTGAGTCAACATATGAATAGCTCCCCTGAGGTCCCCATCAGAAGTATCGGGACCTGAAGCTGGAACCGAAGAAGGATCAGGAATACCAGCGGGAGGGGTTGCAGCACCCTCTGCCGCAGCAGGAATAGGAACACTCTGGTCTGGAATAGAAAGGCCAGGTGGATTCAAAGTCGGGGACTCGCTCTCACCTGCACCATCGGGTACAGATTTCACAGCCACACTTGGGGTGGCATCGGCCTCTAGGCCGAGCCGAGCTCTCTTCTTTGGTGCCATTACAGAAAATTTTGGAATAGAGCACGAGTTAGACAAGAATATTTTAACTTTCCACTTCACCGCACGATATAGAATAATAATGAAAAGGGTGTTTCCTAAATGTCCATGTAGCCCCCTAATTATAGATGTGGTCGACAACACACCGATAAGAAGGGCTCTACTAGACACGGCTCCAAGACATCCTAGGACACTTTTATAACTTTAGGCTCTGATACCAACTTGTCACGACCCGAAATCCCACCTTCGGCCGTGATGGCGTCTAACGTTGAACCCGCTAGACAAGCCAACGTGTGTAGTTGAACTAACATGATAACTATGAATTAACAGAATAAGCTAAAAACAGTTCACCATTCTTAATAGCGGAAATAGAAAAGTTTCAAAACTAAGTAAAGATAACATAATACAACGTCACAATAATTCCAGAAAACCTGGAGTCACAAACTCACGAACTGTCTACAGGAGTGCTAAATGCAAAGTATGAAAGAAAGTACATGACTGTCTCTGAGAACTAGAGGAAAGACAAGACATAAATACAGGAACTAGGGATAGGAGAGACGCCAAGGCCCACGAACGTCAGCGGTATACCTTGAAGCCTCTGGGGTGGACTGAAGGTGACTCCCTCAACGCTGTCCACTGGGTCCGAGTGCGGGATCTGCACAACAATAAGATGTGCAGTGTAGCATCAGTACAACCGACCCCATGTACTGAGTAAGTGCCGAGCCTAACCTCGGCCGAAGTAGTGACGAGACTAGACTTGACAACAAACGTTAACCTGTCTATTCTACAACATATATTGTGGAAAACAAAGCAAAAGATAAACAGATACATAGGGGGATATGGGAGCAGACAAAGGGGGTAATAAGTGAGATAGAGCAATTAATTAAGTACATAGGAACAGACAAGAAGACAATTTATCAGAAATATGCTAATGAAACAAATATAATGCCAGAAATGTAATAAATGGCACGGCATCACCCTTCGTGCTTTTACTCTCTTCCTCACGATACAATGTATCATGTATGGCAATGTGAATCATAGCAGGGCATCAACCTTCATGCTTTTAAAAATAAATCATGCACGGCATCAACCTTCGTGCTTTTAAATATAAATCATGGCACGGCATCACCCTTCGTGCTTTTACTCTCTTCCTCACGATACAATGTATCATGTATGGCAATGTGAATCATAGCAGGGCATCAACCTTCATGCTTTTAAAAATAAATCATGCACGGCATCAACCTTCGTGCTTTTAAATATAAATCATGGCACGGCATCACCCTTCATGCTTTTACTCTCTTCCTCACTATGCAATATTTGATATAATCAATGTAAAGCATGGCACGGCATCACCCTTCGTGCTTTTACTCTCTTCCTCACTATGCAATATATGATGTGATCAATGTAAATCATGGCACGGAATCACCCTTCGTGCTTTTACTCTCTTCCTCACTATGAAATATATAATGTGATCAATGTAAATCATGGCACGGCATCACCCTTCGTGCTTTACACTCTTCCTCACCAATGCAATGACAATTATCAAAATGGCAAGGAATGCAGCATAGTAGAATCATAAATCATAATCACCCGACAAGGGGAGAATATCAGTCATTATCATAACAAATTTCCCGGCCAGGGTCTCAGCTATAATCAACATTTTCAAGTATATCCTTTACAGTTGGGTCCTCAATAGGACCATTACATCACAAGTTCATCAACGAGGATATTCAACAACAATCAACTTCCAAGTAGAGATAAGTTCATATTATAACAAACATGGAAGTAATAATAAGATTTCTATCGACAATAGACTCACGGGCATGCTTGACACATAATGCATAGGTACTCGTCACCTCACCTATGCATTGAACATGATAAACACTTAACACATAGCATACAATACCTATTCCCTCACCAAAGTTAGGCAAGACACTTACCTCGGGTCCAAAAATAGCAATCAAGCCTCTAACACCGCCTTTCCTTTTGAATTCAACTCCGGAACAACAATATATAGACATAATTAACTTACTAACATCAATAATGACTCATTAATACAATCCCATAGCCTAAATATACAATTCCTAGCATTCTTCCAAAATACCAAAATTCGACCCCGGGCCCGCTTGGTCCAAACACGAGGCTCGGACCAAAACTCGATCACCCATACCCTCACGAATTCAAATATATGATTTGTTTTGAAATCCGACCCCAAATTAAGGTTGAATTACCCAAAATCCAATAAACCCTAACTCTACCCAAATCTCCTAATTTCTACTTTGTTTTCATGATTTTAGGCCTAGATTCTAGTGATTAGTTGATGAAAGTGAGAGGAAATGATGTTAATAACACTTACCTATGGAGATATGATGATGGAGGTCTTCAAATTTTGCTTAAGGAGAGTGGGGAAGAAGGTGGGTTGAGAAAAGTGGTGAGAATCCTGTAATGTTTCTGTTTTTAAGGCATTAAAATGACTGGGAGAATTTACTCTACGCGATCGCGGAAAGGGAGTTGCGATTGCGGAGAGTATTGGGTTTTAGACTTACGCGATCATGAACAAGGGACAGCGATCGCGGGGGTAATGGACACTGACGCTAGAGCAACACGCTGCTCCGCCCCCAGATCCCTTTAACGCTATGCGATCGCGTAGAGCGTCCAAGGCCCTGCGTTCGCATGGGGTAATTTCCCACCCCCAACCATAGACACATCGCAATCGCATGAGTCACGCCATAATTGCGGAGAGAAAAACACAGAACACCAGAAACAGATCGAAAACCAGATTTTTCCAGCTCTTTTGCACCCCGACACCTACCCGGAACTCACCCGAGCCCTCGGGGCCCAAAACCAAATATACGCACGACTTCAAAATCATCCTACAAACTTATTCTAGTAATTAAACCACTAATATAACATCAAAACCAATGAATTAAACTCAAAAATCTATAGAATTTTCTCAAACTTCATAAACTTCTAAATTCTCCAATTTGATCTGAAACACGTCAAACCAAGTCCGTTTCTTTCCAAATTTTACAGATAACTCACATAACACATATTGAACTTGTTCCGGGCATCGAAACCATAATACGGGCCCGGTAACACAGATTTCACATCAAAGTTCATATTCAAAAGTCTTTCTTATTTTCAGAAAACAATTTTTTTTTAAAAATTCATTTCTCGGACTTGGGACCTCGAAATTTGATTCCGGGAATACGCCCGAGTCCCATATTTTCCCATGGACCCTCCGGGACCGTCAAATCATGGGTCCGGGTCCGTTTACCAAAAATGTTGACCAAAGTCAACTTTATTCCATTAATTATCACAAATTCAACAGTTCAACACATTTCCACATAAAAACTTCCCTGTTACGCGCTCGGGCTGTACACGCACATCGAGGTAAGATTAACAGAGGCTTTCGGGGCCTCGAAACATAGTTTTTTTGCTAAATTATACAAGATGACCTTTTGGGTCATCACATATATTAAAATTATAATGCATTGCATCATTTTTAAGAAAAATAATTGTTTACAAAAATGCCCTCCACATTCTCCAGCTTTAAGAGACTTCAAGGATAATTTTGTCTTTAACCATACTAATGCATTCATTAATAGCATTGGTACTACTAATGTCATGGTTGTCTATGCATTAGTTATACATTGGATAATACCAAGTACGATGTATTAGTTATACATAGGTTGAAAAAATGTATCAAACAAGGTATTAATAATGCACAGAGCTAATGCTTGCATTATTTTTTCTAATACCTCCTACCAAACGATCCCTTAATCTGAGAAGGAAAATATACTATAACAAATCAACGGTCGTTCCGAGAGTTTAGCCTCGCTTCCCCCGTTTATGCTTCATGTTATGTGTTTCAGCTTCATTTATGTGTGTTGGGTCGGTTGGTTCGGGTTCAGAGTGGTCATGGTGAGCATTGAGACAATTAGCCTCTCAAGGTAGCCTAATAGTTGAGAAAGTCAACTGAGAGTTGAATTATTGGTAAACAACCTCGGAATGCATATTTTATGGCTTTGATAGCTTTGTTAGGTGATTTGGGACTTAGGATTGTGTTCGAAATGAAGTTTCGATGTCCGGTGTAGAATTAGGCTTGAATTGGCGAAAGTTAGTTTTTGGCAATTTTCGATCGGCAGTGGAAAATAGGCTATCAGGGTAGGAATGGGATTCCGGAAGTTGGAACAGGTCCGTAATATCATTTTGAGTATGTGTGCAAAATTTCAGGTCAATCGGATGTGTTTTGGTTGGTTTCGGCGTAGTTGGCGAAATTTGGAAGTTCCAAAGTTCATAGGCTTGAATTTGATGTAATTTTGGTGTTTCTGTGTTGTTTTTGGAATTTTGAAGGATCGATTGAGTTTGAAAGATGTTATGGGATATTTTGGTACGTTTGGTTGAGGTCTCGAGGGCCTCGGGTGTGTTTTGGGTGGTTAACGGACCAACTTTTGGCTTGAAACTTGGCAGATTTTTCTGGTTTTTATTGCAGAGATTTTTGTTCATCGCGTTTGCGGGTGGGAGACCGCATTCGTGAAGAGTTGTTTGGGGGAGCTGAGATTTTTTTCATCGCGTTCGCGAAGAAGAATGGGGGGTTGGGGACCCCCAGGGGTTTTTGGCCTATGCGTTCGCGTGTCAGGTGACGCGTTCGCGAAGGCCTGGGGAGGAAGTGTTTCGCGTTCGCGGGCTCGAGGTCGCGTCCGCATAGTGTAAATTATAGGCCTTTTGGAAATTTTTCTATGCGAACAAGGTCCTAGTGACGCATTCGCGAAGAAGGAAATATTATAGCTGGGCAAAATGTTTAAAAGGCATGGGGTGCGAATTTGGCTAATTTTCCTCCATTGTTGCATGCGAGTTGAGGAGTTTGAAGGGAAATCAAGGGGAATAATTTGGAGGAAGGATTTTCAAATTCATAACACGTTTTTATGTCAATTCCTAAGTGATTAAACCAAAAAAATTATGGAAATTAAACCAAGTTGGGTAAGAAGCGTGCATGAGAAATTTAATTTTCTTTTGAGGAATTGAGTGGGCAATTGTGGTTCGATTTTTGTATTCTTGGTCTGTATAGAATCATGGGAGGACGAAGTTTCTAATGACGTAAAAATTATTGAATTCCGAGATGTGGGCCCGGGGCTCGGGTTTGGCCGAATTTCGAGATTCTTGTATAATTTGATAGTTTTCAATTGGGTTGTGTTCCTTGAGTATATGTTGATGATGTTGAACTGGTTTTGGCTAGATTCGAAGCAATCGGGAGCCAATTTGAGGGGCATGAGCGTAGCGGACTAGTGTTGTGGCCCGGTAGAGGTAAGTAATTGTTATAAATCTTGTCCTGAGGGTATGGAACCCCGGACTGCATTATTTTCTCCTGAATTCGGAATGGCGCACATGTCGGATGACGAATATGTGGCGCGTATTGATTTTTGGATTGGACTAGATCCTCTCCGTGGCAACTAATGAGTTTCATATTTACTCAAAATCTTATGTTAAATTATGTTCTAAAGATTTGTGAAGTATTTGGGTTGTAAGACGTATTTGGGGCCTCGTGCCGACATGTTTAGACCCCTCTGAGCGCGTTTTACTGCTGTTTTCCTCACTACCTGTTGATGATTTTACTCAGCATCATTGTGCATACTATTTTATTTAAAACTCAGCCTGATTTACACTATATGAGCATTAAAATGATGTTTTGGGGTCGAGTGCCCCGTTCTATTACTTCGCCCGAGGGGCTTTTCGAGTGGTTCCACTGAGTGTGGCTGAGGGACAAGAGTGATATTAGCGCTTGGGATGAAGGAGCCCCTCCGGAGTCTGTACACGCCCCCAGTGAGCGCAATGAGTTCGAGTAATTAAGTGACTGGGAGGCATGAGTGGTTGTGAGGTGCTGAGTGATTGTGAGGTGCTGAGGGATTGTGAGGCATGCCCGAGGGGCTGATTATGAAACATGTTTTTGCCCGAGGGGCTACTTATGATTTTACTACATTCATTTGCATACCAAATCCTTGTTTTAAAGTTGTTAAAAATGTGCATTGTTTTAAGGACTTTTGTGAAGTTGATTTCTAAGGCATGACGATTTCGTATATCTATGTATACTATTGGAAAGTAAGGCTATGCATATTGTGACTTGATGACATTGATTTTTATGTGATTCCTTGCTGCTTAGACTTGTTTTATTTCCATTACTACTGAGTTGGCGTACTCACGTTACTCCCTGCACCTCTGTGTGCAGATTCAGGAGCAGATATCGAGTGTTAGTTTTTATATATATATCGCAGCGAAGCCGGATCGTGGGGATATAGAGGTAGTTGTTCAGCGTTCGCAGCATCTCTGCTTTCCCTTCCTATTGTATTTAGCTTTGATTCGGAGTTTTGTATCATAATACTTTATTTTGGCTTATTTCACTAGATGCTCATGACATGTTGGCTCCGGGTTTTGGGGATGGCAGTACTGTATATAAAATTTGCCTATTATATTAAGAACTTTCTGTATATTGTTATGAATTGCTTGAAACTTAAATGAGATTTTCAAAAGGAAATGTGAACACGCGGTAGTCGGCTAGCCTAGTTCCACGATAGGTGCCATCACGGCCGGTTAGGATTTGGGGTCGTGATAGTTTGGTATCAGAGAGCTAGGTTGCATAGGACTCACCGGTCATGAGCAAGTTTAGTAGAGTCTTCCGGATCGGTACGGAGACGTCTGTACTTATCTTCGAGAGGCTGCAGAACCCTTAGGAAAATCTCACATTTTTAAAAATTCTTGTCGTGCGAATCCATTGTATTCAGCCAAGAGCATAACTCTTGAATTCCTTCCATGTATTTGAGCGCGCCCGAGAGCGCCTGGTATCAGCTGTGCATCGATGGCTTGTGGCTTCCATGGATGAGATATGATTTTGGAATGTTAGTAATGGGCCAGTCTGGGGGAGTTGAGGCCGGATTTTATTTGTGGCTTGATTGCTGAGATTTTCGTTGTGTGGGCACATGTAATTGAGGACTTGTATGTCCGTTCGTGTTCTTATTGATGAGAACTGGTGACTAGATGCCTATGTGGTGGGTGTGAATTGATGGTTAGATGTGTTCAGACTGTGAAATGTGTCGAAAAGGTTGGCTGGAAATGTGGTAAGATTTATTGAGTGTCTGATTTCTGTCTCGATTTGGTATATGGCCTGAGTTGTGAGTATGCTGGAAGACCTCTCATGTTTTGTAGTTTTGGAGTGAAGCGGATTTCTCTGTTGGGTTATGAGTTACTGGAAATGTCTTATGAGTTGATCGTTTACCCCAGTAACGTTCATGTATTTGATTGACGGTGTATTCCAGCCATATTAGCGCTCCTTGTTATTGTATTCATTCATGGCATCCTGGCTTATTCGCGTAGCCGGGAGTACCATACTTAGTATCTGAGGATGGCATTATAAAGATTCAGGCAGGAAAGGCTCTATGACAATTCTAAGAGTATGAAGTTTGGCTCAGTTCAGTAGCATTATTGGGACACGTGGTGTCCAGTGAGGGTATCCATGTGGTCAGTCATGTGTGGGTAGAGTTTCCAGAAGTTCGAGATTTCTGTGACCGCCGCTCCAGTGTTAGTTCTGCCATCAGCTTCAGGTTTTTACCGTGTATTATGATGCCTCGAGGGTAGGCGTTAGTTGTGTTCAGATGCAGGAAGGTGTATTGATTGCGTGATAGTTTTGGTCTTCAGAAGTGTATGGAGATATGGGGTCTGGGAATGTCATGAGTAAGGGAAATTTCTTTGATATAGGTTGTAGTGTACTTGTTTGGGTAATTGGGTTCTATTGAATGATTAGTGGAAATTTTAAAAGGTGTAGTGTGCGTAGTGTATGAATTTACTTGTAGTTTCAAGTGAGTGGGTTACTTTCTTAGTATGTTAGTGTGCAACGGGTCAGGTCGATTCTGTATATTTGGTCAGTGTGATTGAGATTTACGTTAGAGGATGTCAAGACTTGTGGTATTCCACATATCGGTATCAGGAAGGTGAAGGTAATGGCTTTAGATTCGCAAAAGTATCTTTAGGGTAAGTTTTTCTAATGTGGTGCTTTGGGGATATTTGAGGGAGTACTCGGCGGCTTATGAGCCTTAGACGGTATGGTGTTATGCTTGGGTCGCGTGTGGTGAGTCGGGGTTGAAAATTGTGGTATTACGGCAGGAAGAAGTATCAATTTGAAGGTAAGTCAGAAGAAACCTGGGTAAATAGGGTGACTTGGTAGTAGGACGGATCGGCATGGGATACGATTGGTTCTTTGGGTGTTCTTAAGGTGACGAGATTTTTCGGGTGTTTCTTAGCAATGCTCTTGGATTTTTGGTGGCCTGCGTAGTTGGTTGAGTTAGAAGAATTCAGTCCTGACGGGTTGGTGTTGCACAAATGGGATTTCGGATAACTCCGGATGGTTTCTACCGCGGTTAAGGGTGCATATTTTCTTATGGCGTGTAGTGAGTTTGTTTCTAAATGGGATCCAATGGGAGTTCTTGGCTAGTTGGGTATGTAGTTGTTTTTGGCTTAGAAGGGACCATGGAGTTGCCGTATTTTTTCTAGGTTGGCATGGCATGTGCGGTATGTTGGGAAAAGTTGAGATTTGCATATGTGAGGTCACGGTTCGGTTTTGGAAGGAAGGTCATAAATTCTTAGGCAGCATGGGCAGTTTCAGATGACCAGGGGGATGATATCACTAATGGGTGCGACTTGATGAGGGTATATATTTCAGAAAGAGCAATGTGTTTGAATTAAGGGTACTTCATTGGTATTGCAGCGCCTTATTGTTGGATCGACTATTGATATTCAAGGTTGCTTGGTGAACGGAAGAATTATAGGGGTATTCCCCGTGGAATGAATGAGTATTTGGGATGTGTTATGTCTTCGAGCGGTGGAGTTGTGATCAGATATAGTAATCCGTACGTTTCCTGGACTTCGAGACTGAGAGTTCTCATAAACATCATATTGTGTGGTAATGGACTGTGGAGATGTGAGATGAGCTAGTCGGATGTTAGTATGCACCATGATTCTGTCATTATGAACTTTTCGGTAAGTTATCTACCTGTTGCGGGTGATCAGAGTTAATTTAGGATCACTGGTAGGCTAATATGGGTGCGTGTTCTGCACCGGGTCGGAATTGTTGGCTTTGAGTTTCTATTATTGAGAAAGGTACCATTCGATTGTGATTGATTGTTCATGTTCTGGAGTGATCTATGAGTTACCCTTCGGTGTTGCGAGGAGTGGTGATTATTGGTTATATGCACATATGGTGCGGTTCTAATTGGGCCTTATAGCTAGGTTTGAGTAACGTAAGTAATTGGGTGTTGCGGGATTGAGGCGTGTTGGTTATATACCTTTTATTTCGGGTGGCATGGTATCGTCCGGTTTTCCCTGTGGTTATGGTAATGCACTTTGAGTACTTGATGTCGAATTTTGAATGGTTATTGATTTTTGGGCAAGGTGTCTTGATATATTCCAAGTGGACCAGCGGTTGGGTGAGATCACACAGTGTAGCGGAGTTATGTAGGGGTATGACCCTTGGTATCAGATTCATGTGTTTTTTATTTTCGCAGTGTGCGCCAGGTGGTTAGTATGATATGGTGACGGTAATTGTTAATGGCAGGATGGTCCTCTCATGTGGATCTTTTATATAATTTGATTGCATTGGGAAGTTGTTGTTAAGTGCATAAGTTGCACAGGTTTTGGCTTCGAATTGTATCGAGGTGTCATGTCTTCAGGGTGGTTGTGATGGATGAGAAGAGGTCATTGGACCTAGAGTGAACATTTTCAGAATTTTCTACAGCATAACTGAAAGGATAATATCGGGAGTCGGCTTCGAAATCTACTATAATTCCTGTTTGGGAAGGGGAGTTTCATGTCTGGTTAACCGGACGAATGGTTGTTAGTTCTATGTGCTTCTTTCATCATCGGCAGTGTATGGAAGTATTAGAGCAAGGCATTTCCTGATAAGAGGTGGTGTACCGGTATTGGGTTGTTCTGAGCAGTTGTTGAGGTTAAGAGTAGTGCTATGAGAGTTGGGCCACGCGGTGTATTATGTGATTTCATCTGGGGTACGTATATGGCTTGATTCAGCATGTTCAGGCTTGTTCAGTCTATAGTTATGGAAATTTTGATCTTATATATCATTTCAGAAGTGGGAATTTGGTTCTAAGGTTTATGGGCCAGGATTTGGATTTCGAAATTTCAACGGTATGGTGCTATTGGACCTATATGGGACAGGATAACATGGGAGCACCCCCGAGTATGTGCATGGTAAGCTACGTAACAGTTTGATAGTGTTGGGAAACAACTCTTGGCACGTTCGAGGACGAACGTATGTTAAAGTAGGGGAGGATGTAACAACCCAGCCAGTCGTTCCGAGAGTTTACCCCCGCTTCCCCCGTTTCTGCTTCATGTTATGTGGTTCATCTTCATTTATGTTTGTTAGGTCGGTTGGTTCGGGTTCAGAGTGGTCATGGTGAGCATTGAGGCAATTAGCCTCTCAAGGTAGCCTAATAGTTGAGAAAGTCAACTGAGAGTTGACGTATTGGTAAACAACCTCGGAATGCAGATTTTATAGCTCGGATAGCTTCGTTAGGTGATTTGGGACTTAGGATTGTGTTCGGAATGAAGTTTCGATGTCCGGTGTAGAATTAGGCTTGAATTGGCAAAAGTTAGTTTTTGGCGATTTCCGATCGACAGTGGAAAATAAGCTATTTGGGTCAGAATGGGATTCCGGAAGTTGGAACAGGTCCGTAATGTCATTTTGAGTATGTGTGCAAAATTTCAAGTCAATCGGATGTGTTTTGGTTGGTTTCGGCGTAGTTGGCGAAATGTGGAAGTTCCAAAGTTCATAGGCTTGAATTTGATGTAATTTTGGTGTTTCCTTGTTGTTTTTGGCGTTTTGAAGGCTCGACTGAGTTTGAATGATGTTATGGGATATGTTGGTATGTTTGGTTGAGGTCCCGAGGCCTCAGGTGTGTTTCGGGTGGTTAACGGACCAACTTTTGGCTTGAAAAATTGGCAGATTTTTCTAGTTTTTGTTGCAGAGATTTTTGTTCATCGCGTTCGCGAAGAAGAATGGGGGGTCGGGGACCCCCAGGTGTTTTTGGCCTATGCGTTCGCGTGTCAGGTGACGCGTTCGCGAAGGCCTGGGGAGGAAGTGCTTCGCGTCCGCGGGCTCGAGGTCGCGTCCCCATAGTGTTAATTTAGGCCTGTTGGAAATTGTTCTATGCGAACGCAGTCCTAGTAACGCATTCGCGAAGAAGGAATTATTATAGCTGGGCAGAATGTTTAAAAGACGTGGGGTGCGAATTTGGCTTAATTTCCTCCATTGTTGCATGCGAGTTGAGGGCTATTTGAGAGGGATTTGAAGGGAAATCAAGGGGAATAATTTGGAGGTAAGATTTTCAACTTCATAACACGTTTTTATGTCAATTCCTAAGTGATTAAACCACAAAAATTCTGGAAATTAAACCAAGTTGGGGAAGAAGGGTGCATGAGAAATTTATTTTTCTTTTGAGGATTTGAATGGGCAATTGTGGTCCGATTTTGGTGTTCTTGGTCTGTATAGAATCGTGGGAGGACGAAGTTTCTAATGATGTAAAAATTATTGAATTCCGAGATGTAGGCCCGGGGCTCAGGTCTGGCCGAATTTCGAGATTCTTGTATAATTTGATAGTATTCGATTGGGCTGTGTTCCTTGAGTATATATTGATGATGTTGAACTGGTTTTGGCTAGATTCGGAGCAATCGGGAGCCAATTTGAGGGGCATGAGCGTAGCGGACTAGTGTTGTGGCCTGGTAGAGGTAAGTAATGGTGATAAATCTTGTCCTGAGGGTATGGAACCCGACTGCATTATTTTCTCACTGAATTCGAAATGGCGCACATGTCGGATGACAAATATGTGGCGCGTACTGATTTTTGGATTGGACTAGGTCCTCTCCGCGGCAACTAATGAGTTGCATATTTACTCAAAATCTTATGTTAAATTATGTTCTAAAGATTTGTGAAATATTTGGGATGTAAGCCGTGTTTGGGGCCTCGTGTCAGTCTGCTTAGANATACTGTTTTATTTGAAACTCAGCCTGATTTACACTACATGAGCATTAAAATGATGTTTTCGGGTCGAGTACCCCGTTCTATTACTTCACCCGAGGGGCTTTTCGAGTGGTTCCAACCAGTGTGGCCGAGGGCCAAGAGTGATATTAGCGCTTGGGCTAAAGGAGCCCCTCCGGAGTCTGTACACACCCCCAGTGAGCGCACCGAGTGCGAGTGATTGAGTGATTGGGAGGCATGAGTGGCTGTGAGGTGCTGAGTGATTGTGAGGTGCTGAGGGATTGTGAGGCATGCCCGAGGGGCTGATTATGAAACATGTTTTTGCCCGAGGGGCTACTTATGATTTTACTACATTCATTTGCATACCAAATCCTTGTTTTAAAGTTGTTAAAAATGTGCATTGTTTTAAGGACTTTAGTGAAGTTGATTTCTAAGGCATGACGATTTCGTATATCTATGTATACTATTGGAAAGTAAGGCTATGCATATTGTGACTTGATGACATTGATTTTTATGTGATTTCTTGCTACTTAGACTTGTTTTATTTCCATTACTACTGAGTTGGCATACTCACGTTACTCCCTGCACCTCTGTGTGCAGATTCAGGAGCAGATATCGAGTGTTAGCTTTTATATATATATCGCAGCGAAGCCGGATCGTGAGGATATAGAGGTAGTTGTTCAGCGTTCGCAGCATCTCTGCCTTTCCCTTCCTGTTGTATTTAGCTTTGATTTGGAGTTTTGTATCATAATACTTTATTATGGCTTATTTCACTAGATGCTCATGGCATGTTGGCTGCGGGCTTTGGGGATGGCAGTACTGTATATAAAATTTGCCTATTATATTAAGAACTTTCTATATATTGTTATGAATTGCTTGAAACTTAAATGGGATTTTCAAAAGGAAATGTGAACACGCGGTAGTCGGCTAGCCTAGTTCCACGATAGGCGCCATCACGGCCGGTTAGGATTTGGGGTCGTGACATATACACTCATATAACAAACTAAAATCCATTCAAATACAAAAACTCTTATAGTTTTTTCCTTCTCGCATCCGAAAATAAGGGAGGGAAAATAATCAGCAAACTTGTAAAACTCAAACATAATATCAAATCAAACCAATGGCATTCAATTTGAAACTGAAAGGACATCTATTTTGAAATATCACCATTTAAAGGGTCGACTAATCAAAAACACCTAAACAATCATCTTAGTAAACCTAAAGTCCAAAGGGAAACTTCACTAAACTTGAATTTGAAGATGAATTCAAACAATAACACCCTCAACATGTGAAACATTAGTGCAATGATGTCACGACCCCAAATCCTAAGTCGGCCGTGATGGAGCCTATCGTGGAACTAGGCTAGCCAATATATCACATGTTTACAATTTCTTTTAAAAATCCATTTCCAAAATCTGAGCATTTCATAAATATACAGAAGCTACGGAAATAAAGTAGGTCATCATAATACAATACTGCCAACCCCAAATTCCGGAGCCAACGTGTCATGAGAATCTAGATGAATAAGTCATAATGTACTGTCATAATACAAAACCTCCGAATGAAATGAAGATACAACAGGGAGGGAAAAAAATAGAAATGATGCGGACGTTGGACAGCTACCTATATATCCCGCCAATCTGGCTCTGCTGCGGAATAATGGCTAATGCTCGATGTCTGCTCCTGAATCTGCACACAGAGGTGCAAGGAGTAATGTGAGTACACCAACTCAGTAGTAATGAAAATAAACCAGGTCTGAGCAGCAAGAACCATATAAAATCAATGTCATCAAATCATAGGAGGCACAACTTTACTTTCAAATAGTATAACATAGATGTATGAAATTGTCATGCCTTAAAAATCAACTTCAGAAAACCCTTTAACAATATATATATATATTTTTCAACAACTTCAACCGAAAGGTCTAGCATAAAAATGAAATGAATCATATAGAGGCCCCTCGGGAGAAAACATATTACATAAGCTCAGAATGAAAGTAGCAAAATCATTCGTAGCCCATTAGGCAAAACATGTATCATAATCATCCCCTCGGGCATGCTTCTCAGTCACTCATAATCAGCCACTCAGCACCTCACAGTCACTCATACCTCCCAATCACTCGTCATTCGGCACTCACACTCAGTAGATACCTGCGCTCACTGGGGGTGTGTACAGACTCCTTCTTCGCAGGGGCTCCTTCAGCCCAAGCGCTAAATAAACAGCCAAATCATGGCATCAATCGCTCTCAAGCTCTCGGCTTGTCTCATATCATAAATATCCTCATAATATTGTCCCTCGGCCGCACTCAGTCAGACACTCTCAACATGCCACTCGGGCCATAAGTAAAACGGGGTTCTCGACCCGAAAATATATTTCATTTTAAGAAAAAGTAATATCATCAAATAGGAGTGTCAACAATTTCACAAGAAGACTGAGTGTAAAATCATAGTTTCAAGTAGTGAGGGTATCATTAAAGTAGCCCCCAAGGGGTTAAAACAGATCGGCACTAGGCCCCAAACATGGCTCATAGCCCAAATATTACACAATTCTTTTAGAACATAATTAACATAAGGTTTTGAGTAAATATGCAACTCATTAGTTGCCGCGGAGAGGACCTAATCCAATCCAAAAGTCAGTACGTGCCAACACTCGTCATCAAACAGGAAAAAGAACAAATAAGCAAACAAACTTGATGGGTTCTATGAAAATGGGATTTTGAATTATGAATCTATGAAACTAAGCATAAACACCAAAAGGGTATGCTAAGAATGCAAGAATCTGATATATTTTCAAAAGGAAATCCGGAGTTACAGTATCAAAATGGGATTTTGAACACTGAATCTGTGAAACTAAGAAAAAGTAGGAAAAGGGTATGCTTACGATACAAGAATAAGACCAATTTCCATAAGTAATTCCATAGTTATAGTATCAAAATGGGATTTTGAACATTAAATCTATGAGACTAAACAAAATTAGGAAAAGGGTGTGCTCAGAATGCAAGAATATGACAAATTTTCATAAGCAATACCCGAGTCACAGTATCAAAATTGGATTTCGAACATTGAATCTATGAAACTGAGCAAAAATACGAAAAGGGTATTGTCACGACCCCAAATCCAGGCCAGTCGTGATGGCGCCTATCATGAAACTAGGCCAGCCAAAACTTCACTCAAATCATAACAAACTCCCATTTACCTCTTACTATATCGATTACCCATAAAAGTTTCCTTTAAACATTTATAAAACAGTTAAATCTATGCTGAACATTAAATACAATCCCCCTAGAACCCGAAGTCACTGGTCATGATCATCTACATAATACACAACTCAACGAAAATAAATTCTGTAATTTTAAACAAGAGAGGGAGCAGGACTGCAGACGCATGCAGCCACCTCGCAAACCTCCGAGAATCTCTGGAACAGATAGACAGCTCACCCTGCCCTAACACCTGAATCTGCACACAAGGTGCAGGGAGTAATGTGAGTACACCAACTCAGTAGTAATGAAAATAAATCAGGTCTGAGCAGCAAGAACCATATAAAATCAATGTCATCAAATCACAGGAGGCACAACCTTACTTTCAAATAGTATAACATAGATGTATGAAATCGTCATGCCTTAAAAATCAACTTCTGAAAACCCTTTAACAATATATATTTTTCAACAACTTCAACCGAAAGGTCTAGCATAAAAATGAAATGAATCATATAGAGGCCCCTCGGGCAAAACATATTACATAAGCTCAGAATGAAAGTAGCGGAATAATCAGTAGCCCCTTGGGCAAAACATGTATCATAATCAGCCCCTCGGTCATGCCTCACAGTCTCTCATAATCAGTCACTCAGCACCTCACAGTCACTCATAATCAATCACTTAGAACCTCACAGTCACTCATACCTCCCAAACACTCGTCACTCGGCACTCGCACTCAGTAGGTACCTGCGCTCACTGGGGGTGTGTACAGACTCCATCTTCGGAGGGGCTCCTTCAGCCCAAGTGCTAAATAAACAGCCAAATCATGGCATCAATCGCTCTCAGGCTCTCGGCCTGTCTCATATCATAAATATCCTCACAACATTGGCCCTCAGACGCACTCAGTCGGACACTCTCAACATGCCACTTGGTCCATAAGTAAAATGGGGTTCTCGACCCGAAAATAGTATTTCATTTCAAGAAAAAGTAATATCATCAGATAGGAGTGTCAACAATTTCACAAGGATACTGAGTGTAAAATCATAGTTTCAAGTAGTGAGAATATTAGTAAAGTAGCCCCCAAAGGGCTAAAATAGATCGGCACTAGGCCCCAAACATGGCTCATAGCCCAAATATTACACAAATCTTTAGAACATAATTTAACATAAGGTTTTGAGTAAATATGCAACTCATTAGTTGCCGCGGAGAGGACCTAGTCTAATCGAAAAATCAGTACACGCCACATATTCGTTATCCGACATGTGCGCCATTCCAAATTCAGTGAGAACATATGTAATCCGGGGTTCCATACCCTCAGGACAAGATTTAAGACCATTACTTACCTCTACCGGGCCACAACACTAGCCCGCTATGCTTTGCCCCTCAAATTGGCTCACGATTGCTCCAAATCTAGCCAAAACCAGTTCAACATCATTAATATATACTCAAGGAAGACAACCCAATCAAAAATTATCAATTTAATCACAAATCTCGAAATTCGGCCAAACCCGAGCCCCGGGCCCACATCTCAAAATTCAATAATTTTTACATCATTAGAAACCTCGTCCTTCCACGATTCTATACATACCAAGAACACCAAAATCGGACCACAATTGTCATTCCAAAACCTCAAAAGAAATCCCAATTCCTTCCTCCCATTTTTTCCAACTTTTCTTACCCAAATCCTTAAATTTTCAAGCCTAATCTCAATAAAATAGCATAGGAACGGGATTAACAAATCAAAGAACTCAACTTTGCTGAAGAATCTGGAAATCCCCTCTCAAAACCACCTTCAATGGACTCCTCCCGCATGCAAATTGATGAAAACTTAATAAATTTCGCGGAGGGGGTCCTTTTTATACTGTTCTCCACAGTCATTTCCGCACCTGCGGACAAATGGCTGCACCTGCGGTCCCAGGGTGCGCACCTGCGAAACTCACTTAACTGGCCCATTCTCGCGCCTGCGACCAACTTTCCGCACCTGCGACATCGCAGGTGCGACAAAAATCCTCGCACATGCGGACCTCTCCTATACAGGAAAAACACGCACCTGCGACCTCCCCTTCCGCTCATGCGTAATCGCACCTGTGACTCCCCTTCCGCAGGTGCGAAAACACCAGCAAACCAACACAACAGATTTTCCAAAAATCACTCTGACTTCCCGTCAACCATCCGAAATCAATCCCGAGGCCCTCGGGACCTCAACCAAACATACCAACATATCCCATAACATCATTCAAACTTAGTCAAGCCCTCGAAACACCAAAAACAACACAAAAACACCAAATTTACATCAAATTCAAGCCTAAAATTTTTGAAACTTTTAAATTTGCCAACTACGCCGAAACCAACCAAAACACCTCCGATTAACCTGAAATTTTGCAGACATATCCGAAATGATATTACAAAACGGTTCCAACTTCTGGAATTCCACTCCGACCCCGATAGCCTATTATTCACTGCCAACCGGAAATCACCAAAAACTAACTTTCGCCAATTCAAGCCTAATTCTACTCCGGACATCACAAAAATATTCCGAACACACTCCCAAGTCCCAAATCACCTAACGAAGCTATTCGAGCCATAAAATATTTGTTCCTAGGTTGTTTACCAATAAGTCAACTCTCAGTTGACTTCCTCAACTGTTAGGCTACTTTAAAAGGCTAAATGCCTAAACTCTCACCATAACTACTCCGAACCCGAACCAACTGATCCAACACATCAAAAACAAGATAGTGATACTTAACAAATGCAGAAATAGGGGAAATGGGGTAAATCTTATGGAACGGCCGGTCGGGTCGTTACAAATGAGAACCCCAAAATATCCTTCAGAGCTAGTTTATAGGGAGCGGCTAGATACCCAAAAAGTAAAACTTCAATCCCATGCAGTCCCCAGGTTGAGAGATAGAAACAAAAGTACCAGGAAGATCGTTACAGTATCATACACTAATCCGTGGAAAATATAACTTTAACCTAATCAAAGAGTGAGAAAAAGGTTAACACGTGTACCCAAAATTAGATCATAAACAAGGCTCAAGATTCATTCCTCGTTATCCAGTTATTTAAAAGTGAAAAGCATTAGGAATCAATTATTGACAGTATATGAAAATAGTGGAAACATATTGTCCAATAAGGAATACAACAACCACCCAGTAAAATCCCACTAGTGGGGTCTGGGAAGGGTAGAATGTACGCAGACCTTACTCCTACCCCAAAGGGATAGAGAGGTTGTTTTCGGAAGACCCTCGGCTCAAAGACAATAGATCCATAACCACAACCAGTATATTATTCAATAAGGAATATGGTTCTTAAATCTTTGTAACAAACTTAAATAGGTTGGTGATGGTTTATTGAGTATCACGTGTACTACTTTAGATATTTGTGCTGAAATCGAATCAGATTGGGCGCTGTGAAGTACTATAAGAGTCAAACACAATATATCTCACCTGAAACAGTATATCCCGAGTGCTGATGTTATTTCATGAATAACAGACGTGGGAAAATGCAGATAGAGTGACACCGAATAAGAGGAAAAACAATAAGAACAATCAGCCAATAATACATAAGAGTTTAAAAAATGCCGAGATAAAACACTGAGATTGGAAATCTTTTTAAAAAATGACAACATGGAACACTGAGATTGGATATCTCTAGGTCAAAAATAGAATATGGAGAAGACCAAATTGTTACCTGAGTATGCAGTGTAAGCAAGAAGAACCCAGAACTCATCAACCATAGGAACTCTGCAAAGAAGAGATTCTGATGAGCGTAAAGGAATACGAGAATTCTGAAAAGAGAATATTAGTGATATGTATAACTTCAATTCCTTCAAGAAAACAAGATTTAATTTCCACTTACCCATCATTAAGTCTGGCGGTGAGCGCATTTGCAATGGCAAAAGGCAGACAAAGCAGAGACTGCAAACATTAAATTCCACTTCAATAACATCGAAACCACAATGTTGTAAGCGTTATCTATTTATTTCTCTTTTTTCTTAAAATAAATTGTTTTTGTACCATACTATCTAGTGTATCCAACATTCGAAGGAGAGATTATACCGAAACAACGCAGAACGTACTGTCGAAGACTCACTTTGAGGATACACTTGCCCAATTAATACACTTAATTTTTCAATTTAAGAAATAAAAATTGGTTTTTTTGTCGCATAAAAGATAAGATTTCTTTATGATAAAGTAAGAATAGAATTTACTAATCCAGGATATAGATGTCACACTCCTATCTGATGTAGTTAAGTCACGGAATGATATTAACTTAAAGAAAAGATGGATTAGTTTTAACCAGAAAGAATTTTAGACACTTGGCCTATCGAAAGATCTTATGAAATTAATTTAGAATATGTTATGGTTTTGCATTATTATCAGAAAAAGCGTACCATGCACATATTTGTTTTCAGACCCTTGGGTTCATCACACAAGTGAGCCAAAATCATCCTTCCCTGCAGAAGAAACCTTACTTAGATACAATTTAAGATGAACTTGAAATAGATTCTTGAAATGGCATTGACTCAAGTAGCATGAGATGAGATTCAGGAATGCCGCTAAAGATCATAAGATGCATAAAACCAAGAGCAAGACGGAGATAAATTACCACAAGAAATCTGAATGCAAGCCCAGCTCCCAGTACCATAAGATGAGGATAATTATTCATTAAGTCAGATAGAGATAAATAGTCCCTGTATAACAGCCAATATTAAATACCATGATATGGTCCCAAAAATAATTAGTATTCTGAAAGTGAGAGACGATACCACAGAAGCACTCATCCCAGTAGCACAACAAATGGGTAAAGCTACCAAAATGAGAAATGAAAATTTTCAAAAACAAACTATAATCACCAAATCATGTATATAATCTAAGAAACGTATTTACCATGGCCAGTGCCCGTGCCATACTTCCTTTTGTTGCCTGAACAACCTTATGAATATTGTTAATACTGCCAAAAGAAATTGACGGTAACACTCTTCAACTGGCTTTAAATGTTATAGCAGATTAATGTACTATATTAGCAAAATTATGGACAATTTGACTTTCATGTTATCCTGGCTAGAATCTCAGAATCTTTAGGTAGGGGTAAGGTCTGCGTACAGACTACCCTCCCCAGACCCCACATGTTGGGATCAAACTGGGTTTGTTGTTGTTGTTGTTTAGATGAAGAATATGGCAGTAATATTCAACGCTTTCACCAGAAAGGGGAAAGGTGAACTACGACGACGCTGAATAAAGTTAACTATCCAAAAGAGAAGCAAATACTACAACGCTAGTGATGGAAATTAGCAAGACCCGTAATGCAAATGTACTGATAAATAAAGCACATGTCTAATTCAAGCCCATCGGCAAGAGATCAGAAAGAATTATGGAAGAAAAAGGAAAAGACCCCATCGAAGTATGAAAAATTTCTCACTTGCAATAGACCGTTGGAATAACAGCAAAAGCTACCATCAACAACAACACAGTTTTATTGGTCGGAATTTCTGAAGTCAAAGGTTAATAGGAATAAGAATAATAAGAAACACAAAATCAACTTCTGAACAGACGGAAAAAACCGTCAGTATCCAGAAATGATAAATATGGATATGCTCATGGAAGCAACAATCATCTGAAGGCAGGTATAGAGACACGGAATTCATAAAGCATAAGAACTAGAATATGAATTCACTGGAATCCCATTTAAAAAATAATAATAAGAAGAGAAACACGTTATGTACTAGAAATGAAATGTTGTGAGGTACATTGGATAAAGGATGCAAGTAACACATTTTTAACCAGCTTGGATGGGAGTTCAAATACACAGTTTTAAGCAACGACTAATTCAGAAGTAATGCAATTCCATAAACAGAAGCAAAAAGTTCTACCATTTGCAGCAGAATACAAGTTCAAAACTGACAAGCTTTGATATGTCTTGTTCATTAGAAAAATCATAAAACTACTTTAAAGAAATCTCTACAGAAAGTCAAAAAGCAAAAAGGGTAAAAGAAAATCGAACTAAAAAGAGAGCAAAAGATAAACTATATAAATACATGAATATCATATCAGATAAAGTACCTCCGATCAATACTCAGTGCCTCATAATACATGGAGGGAGACAGGGAGGGTTAGGGAGAAACTTAAGAACAGAAAACAAAAGGACAATTTATGCAAGCCTCACCGTTCAGAAAAGAAATCCAACTCACAAGTGGCATAGACTTCCCAAACTGTTGGGCCCACCACTCAGCTCCTGAAAATATGAAGTGTCAAGCTGGTAATAGAGAAAAGCTGGTAGAAATGTGCAAAAAGAACAGACTGGGTAGCTGGGAATGAGGAAGGACATCAAACGGGATTTCCTATTGAGAAGTTTCACATTGAAAAAACCAAGCTTACCCACTAGAGATGTAAAGAATTGGCTGAGGTATATCAACATGAGACCCTCTGTCGGTCCATTTACTACTGGAAGAATTAGAGTGTTGGTGAAATAGCTGCAAAAAGGAGCAACATCCAAAAACTAGATTAAGAGACCAAAGATACTAAGAAATCTCTGGAAAACTAGGATGAAATATTGATCAAGATATTTATCTTATAAAGCTTTTTCCCTGATAACAAGGAAATCACTTGTTTTCTTCTTCGAAACTCGGCAGAAAATGGGCCCGCCCCTCTACCCTTATCCACTTAAATAGACTTGGTTAACCATCTAGGGTTTGAACTTGTGATGTGCGCTTACCACATATCTGTGTTGCATTACCTTTGTCATTGCACCAAAATCCCAGGGCATATCTCTCTTATATAGTTTAAATTATCATCTGTTAAAGTTCATACTACTCAAATAACTATTGCAACTAGTACACAACATTTGATTTATATCTCCTCTTACTAATCCACCCTTGTAATATTCTAAGCCAATATCCAAAAACTAATACATTGAAACACCTACCTTTCCCAAGTAGCGCAGTAGAAAGGAACAGCTGATATAACCCAGAACCAGAAAGTATCTCGTCCACACATAGCAGTGCTCCCAAAAGCCAAGGCTTCAAACTGCTCAGATTCAACACGAAATCTGTAAGTCACAAGTCTTCCCAGGGCAAGAAAAAGGATTGCTAGAAAACAGGACATACTGCACATGCAAGCGCATCACATCCTGCAAATTGTGAAACGCAAGACATCTAATCAGAATCGCAGCAGTTAGCACACGTCCAACTTAGAGAGAGAATAATATAAGAATACATAAATGGAAAAAAGAGGGGAACAATCACCATGATAAAAAAATCTCTCCTAGTGGGCTAGAGGAATTCATACGTCTTGCTTGCTTCCCATCAACAGCATCAAATGTCTACATCCATTCAGAAGAAACCAACACAGTCAAAGAAGAACTCCAGCAGAAGATGAGTTGCTCTAACATGAGCTTAGAGTAGTATAATTCAAATGTCATGCTATATGAAAAAATAATAATAACCACCAATCCGTGCAAAAAATATCAAGCCAGACTCAAAGGACATCTCAAAATATTAGAAAACAAAAACTTCGACCTCAACATGCTACAAACAAGGGCCAAATCATGTCAATGAAATACCATCCATAAGGAGTGAGATGTTCGATCAGTTGGAAATTTGTAGATGTTCTTTTGAAGGCTTGCCTATTGAAGAGTACTGCTCCACTTTATAGAACCTAATGATCTCAATTCTTTTTTTTTATCCTTCACAACCCTATAAATTGTTTACACTACCGAACTGAGTTAATATAATGAGACTCATATTTTCTTTCCTACTAATTCAATCTTTAACATATACTGACAAGTCCTAAACATATCAGGGACTTCTAAGATCTCATATCTTCGAAGACAGTGGCGCAGAGAGGCAGGATAAATGAAAGATCATACAAGTGCATCCTTTAATCTTTATTTTTATTTTGAGAAAGATAAGAGATAAGTAGGACAGAACAATGTGGTTATCTAAATTCATATCAGGGATCTCTAACAACCAATCAAAAGATGATAAATTGGTAAAGAAACCATATGCCTCAAGTCCATTTACATGGATCTTTATTTTATATCGTTCTAACTATATCAAACGGGTGTGACATGGGTGGCATACAATTCTTCAAAATACGCTACTCCCTCCGATCCATACCTTTTTATTTTGGTCTAAAATAAATGTCCTTTTACATAATCAAGAAGGAATTAATATTGTTTTTCCAAAAATTTTCCTTATTTACATATCCCAATGTGTCAAGGTAACAACATGTAAATTTTAATTAAGGGTAATTTAGTCAATATATCATTTTTTTCTAGGAGTTAGTATTTTCTTAAGGGGTGTGCCAAAGGCCAAAAAGCCACTGATTATGGATCGAAGGAGGTATTAACCAAAAAAAAGTGCACATACCCATGCCAATTAGTTCAAGACATCGATATAGGATGCATGCCCATTCCAAAGTCCATGTAACATAGTCAAAGGCACATGACGTACAGATAAAAGTTTATTCTAGGTGTGGTAATTAAACAAGCCCCCACCCCATCCCACCCCACCTGTAACAACTCGGTCGGTCGTTCCGAGAGTTTAGCTCTAATTCCCCCGTTTCAGCTTCATTTATGTGTGTTGGGTCGGTTGGTTCGGGTTCAAAGTGGTCATGATGAGAATTTAGGCAATTAGTCTCTCAAGGTAGCCTAATAGTTGAGAAAGTCACCTAAGCGTTGACTTATTGGTGAACGACCTCGGAATGCGGATTTTATGGCTCGGATAGCTTCGTCAGGTGATTTGAGACTTAGGAGTATGTTCGGAATGGAGTTTTGATGTCCGGTGTAGAATTAGGCTTGAATTGGCGAAAGTTAGTTTTTGGCGATTTCCGGTCGGTAGTGGAAAATAGGCTATCGAGGACGGAATGGAATTTCGGAAGTTGGAACAGGCCCGTAATTTCATTTTTGAGTATGTGTGCAAAAATTTCAGGTCAATCGGAGGTGTTTTGGTTGGTTTCGTCGTAGTCGGCGAAATTTGAAAGTTTCAAAGTTCATAGGCTTAAATTTGATGTAATTTTGGTGTTTTCGTGTTTTTTTTGGTGTTTCGAAGGATCGACTAAGTTGGAATAATGCAATGGGAGGTGTTGGTATGTTTGGTTGGTGTCCGGAGGGGCTCGGGATTGATTTCGGATGGTTAGCGAGGTTTTGAACTTGGAAAATTCGCAGAAATAGTTACTGGTGTGATTTCTGGTGTTGATCGCACCTGCGGATGGGTAGTCGTAGGTGCGATGTCGCAGGTGCGATGGGCAATGCGCAGGTGCGAAAAAGGCTAGGCAGGGGAATTTCCGCAGGTGTGAAGTTTTGGCCGCACCTGCGAAGCCGCAGGTGTAGAGGATTGGCCGCAGGTGTCCGTTAAGTCGGATTCCACAGGTGCGCACCTGGGACCGCAGGTGCGGGTCCACAGGTGCAACAAAGTGTCCGCAGGTGCGGAAATGCTGGCAGAAACAGTGTATAAGAGGCATCCGTGAAATTCATTTCATTTCACCATTTTTGCATACGAGAGGAGCTCCTTTGAAGGCAGATTGGAGAGGGGATTCGTGATTCTTCAGTAAAGGTAAGTTCTCGGGTTATTAACATCATTCCTATGCTATTTAGATTCGGATTTGGCTTGTATTTGAAGAATTAAAGTAAGAAAAGTTTGGAAAATGGGAGGAAGGAGTTGGGAATTTCTTTTGGCAATTTTAGTGGGCAATTGTGGTCCGATTTTAGTTTTCTTAGTATGTATAGAATCGTGGGAGGATGAGGATTCTAATGATGCAAATTTTATTGAATTCTGAGATGTGGCCCGGGGCTCGGGTTTGGCCGAATTTCGAGATTCTTGTATAATTTGATAATTTTCGATTGGGTTGTGTTCCTTGAGTATATATTAATGATGTTTAACTGATTTTGGCTAGATTCGGAGAAATCGAGAGCCAATTTGAGGGGCAAGAGCATAGGGGACTAGTATTGTGGCCTGGTGGAGGTAAGTAATGGTTATAAATCTTGTCCTGGGGGTATGAAACCCCGGACTACATATTTTCTCTCTGATTTTAGAAAGGCGCACATGTCGGATGACGAGTATGTGGCGCGTACTGATTTTTGGATTGGACTAGATCCTCTCCGTGGAAACTAATGAGTTGCATATTTACTCAAAACCTTATGTTAAATCATATTCTAAAGATTGTTGAAATATTTGGGCTATACGCCGTGTTTGGGGCCTCGTGCCGATCTGTTTAGACCCCTTGGGGGCTTTTTACTACTATTTTTCCTCACTATGTATTGATGATTTCACTCAGATGCATTGTGCATACTGTTTTCGAAACTCAACATGATTTACACCACTTTGAGATTTAAACTGATGTTTTGGGTTGAGTACCCTGTTTTACTGATTCGCCCGAGGGGCCTTTCGAGTGGTTCTGCTGAGTGCGGCCGAGGGCCAGAGTGATGGTGAGGTGCTGAGTGTGGTCGAGGGCCAAGAGTGATGGTGAGGTGCTGAGTGATATTAGCGCTTGGGTTGAAGGAGCCCCTCGGACTCTGTACACACCCCTAGTGAGCGCACCGAGTGCCGAGTGACGAGTGATTGGGAGGCCGAGTGACGAGTGATTGGGAGGCATGAGTGATTATGAGGTGCTGAGTGACTGTAAGGCATGCCCGAGGGGCTGATTATGATTCATGTTTTTTCCCGAGGGGCTACTTATGATTTTACTACATTCATTTTCATACTAAATCTTTCGGTTTGAAGTTGTTAAACATATGCATTCTTTAAAGGATTTTTCTGAAGTTGATTTTAAGGCATGATGATTTCACATATCTATGTTATACTGTTGGAAAGAAAGGTTGTGCATCTTGTGATTTGGTGACATTGATTTTATGTGTTTCTTGTTGCTCAGACCTGATTTATTTTCATTACTACTGAGTTGGCGTACTCACATTACTCCCTGCACCTTGTGTGCAGATTCAGGTGTTAGGGCAGGGTGAGCTACCTATCTGTTCTAGAGATTTTCGGAGGTTTGCGAGGTAGCTGCATGCGTCCGCAATCCTGCTCCCTCTCCTGCTTTCTATTATAGAATTTATTTATTCATTAAGTTGTATATTTTATGTAGATGCTCATGACCAGTGACTCCAGGTTCTTGGGGGTTGTATTTAATGTTCAATATAGATTTTACTATTTTATAAATGTTTAAAGGAACCTTTATGGGAAATCAGTATAATAAATATGTAAAAGGGAAGCATATTATGATTCGAGTTTGAGTTTTGGATGGCCTAGTTCCATAATAGGCACCATCATGACTTGCCTGGATTTGGGGTCGTGACACCACCCCACGCCCACCCAGTTACAAGTTTCTATAAACTGTCATTTAGCTTCTAGACAAACATGGGAAATATTGGTAATTGGATCACTTACATGCAAAGGAAAAATAAAGGAAAACTTATAAGATTGGATCAAGAGTTGAGACCTCAAAAATTTACTTATGACAACATATCTTTCCCACTCTTCCTAAGTCAAAAAAGTTGAAAACTATACATAGTGACATCCTTTACTCTCTAGGTTCACCAATTAAGTACCCAAAACCTATGTTGCACGAACTCTCCGAAAAAATCATTGGCGGCATGTTGTATCCTCCAAAAGTAGAGTATTTTTGAAGGATCCAACACAAGTGCGGCGGCATTTTGGAGAGTTCGTGCAACATAGCCAATACACTAAGGCTTTCAGTTCTATGTAAAGATTAGAGATTGAACTTAAATAGCATATATATCGTTAAAACATTCATGAATAAAAAATAAATTTAGAAGATCCTAATTAGGATGCTGGCTAAGACCGTCAAACCTGATAGAGGAAGAGAAGCAATCCATGAGCAAAATTAACCCATCTTAGAGGAGGTGAATCCAATTGTGGAGAATATATCTGCGGACAAAAACTTATCCAATAAGCGAAAAGGTAGAAGGTCCTATTAAAAAGCTTTTGAAAATAAAAGGCATAAAAAATTGTTGGAAAGACTCACGAGTCGCATCATAAGGAAAGATGAAGAGCATTCGACAATAATATATAAGGATGTGGCAAACATAACAAATCAATAACACCATTTCTTAATACTTAATAACTTTGATAAACATATCTCTTTTTTTTTTTAAAAAGAGAGAAAAAATGAGAGTGTCTGAGCAGCATATCAAGTACTCTTCCAGCGGAAAGCATGGTTGCTGACAATCCAACTTACTAGTTACCACCATATACTAAAATTCAAATCCTTTGGATGCCTAACAGCCTAAACTCCCGTATTATAACTTACTGGATCATTATTCAGGTTTGATCTAGTTATATATGACTACACATACTTCTTAATCTACAGTCTGTTTTAAAGGAGCTTAAGCAAATGAATTTAAACTTCAAAACAAGAAGCAGGAGAAACATAAGAGGAGGCTGGAAAAAATGTCTTATTCCGTTGGATAAGAAACAAAACGTTATCTTCTAGTACAGAAGATAGAGAGAGACAGAAAGCACGCGAGCTTGCTTGAGAGAGACAAAGTACAACTCACATACCCGAGCAGTGCAGATGTGACTAAGAACAAAAATCCTGTAAGTGTAATCTGCAATAGAAGTTATATATCATACCTCAAAGTGCGGAGAATACACTAATGAGAAAATTAACATTTGCAACAAAATCCATAGGTTAAAGTGGGACATACCATATTTGGTCTGGGGAACATATAAAGAACATGCACACAAAAAAACAATTGTCAGTTAACTCTGAAAAAGGAGAAAAGATACAGCATGATCATCTGGCTAAAGCCATTAACAAGTAATTCTTACAAATAGGTGAAAAAAGCACATTAGAGATTACTTCTAATGTCTCAGTAACAAGATCCTGAAAGTTGTTTTGTTCAATCACCATTATAGAAGATGGCATTCCGTAGATTCATAGAAAACAAGAAAATAAAGTTCCTTGGATCCCGCCCCAGGCCTAGCTCAAGTGGTAAAGGGTGGTGGATTTGTGTCTTAGGTCACAGGTTCAAGCCCCCACACCATGCAAAGAAAAGCCTAGTATTTAAGTGGAGAAGGGTAGAGGGGCGAGCCTATTATCCACCGAGTTTTGAAGGTTGCGGTTGGTCCAAAGGATCGGTCCCAGACGGATTTCTCGGTCATAAAAAAAAAAGGATTCCTTGGATCCATATTCCTTCTTTCGGCATTCCACCAACAATACCGTTGTTCCATTTCAGTTATGAGATATGCTCTTTTATTCTACGGTGTTCAATCAATTAATTCTACAAGTTAATATAAGCAGAAACTCCAAGGTTCTGTGTTTATGGATGAAAGAATCTTTTAGAGCATCTATAGACACAATCAACCATAAACTCCTATATAGATACTCTTCCACATCATCGTCTATTCTAAATTCCTAACACAAATATTTTCTTCTTTATCCTCTCTTTGTTTCCCTCTTGATAGGTAATAAAAAGAGTTCGTGTACTCCAATTTGCCAAACATAATTACACAAACACTAGAAATTTAAACACACACATGTACAAAATTGTCAAAAAAAAAAAGATTCATCATATTCAGAGAGACCGAGAGAAAACTTACGGCATCCAAAGGGGGAAGAAATTGACACAGCGACTCCAAAAAGGCTGCAACACATACTTAGCAATATAGGAGTGATCTACCCCACTGTACTTGTACCTATGAAGTGCTTGCACTCCATGTGCCCCAATGTAGCCCATTCTTCCTTTCCTTCCTCTCGCTCCCTCTGAAATCACCTATAAGCCAATTAGAATCTGCACAAATAATACGGTTAAAGGTTTCTAAAATGGTAAAACCGGCATCTAAGTTAACAGAACAACAAAATTGATAGGACTACCAAAATGAGACTTTGAATGTTGAATCTGAGAAACAAAGCAGAATCACAAAAGTGGCATGCCTAGAATTGTAACAATAGGAGACAACTTTTCAAAGCCAATTCCAAAAATCTAGAAAAGCAAATTTGAGCATTGAATATGAAAAACAAAGTAGAAACAGAAAACAGTACACCTAAGTTGCAAGACTATGACTCAGAACCATCACCAGAGTAACAAAGAAAACAAATTTGATGGGGACTCAAAATGGAATCTTGAACATTTAACCTGAGAACAAAGTAGAAATACGAAAATGGTGTGCTTGCAACCTAGAGAGTTATGACAAATTTTCTAAAACCAATCCCAGAGTTAAGAGGAAAAAATAATTTGATGGGGCTATCAGAAACAACTTCTCTACCCTCCCAAGGTAGGGGTAAGGTCTGCGTACACACTACCCTCCCCAGACCCCTCATGTGGGATTATAGCGGGTTTGTTGTTGTTGTTGTTGTTGTTATCGAAAAGGGAGTTTGAACATTTGAATCTTAGAAACAAGGTATCAAAACAAAAAGGGCATGCCTAAAATATCAAGAATATGACAACCTTTCCAGTACCAATTAAAGAGTTAATAGGAAGAATAACAAATAAGCAAACAAACTTGATGGGTACTATCAAAACGGGATTTTGAATCATGAATCTATGAAACTAAGCATAAACACGAAAAGGGTATGCGAAGAATGCAAGAACGTGATATATTTTCAAAAGGAAATCCAGAGTTACAGTATCAAAATGGGATTTTGAACACTGAATCTATGAAACTAAGAAAAAGTAGGAAAAGGGTATGCTTATAATGCAAGAACAAAACCAATTTCAAATAAGCAATTCCATAGTTAGAGTATCAAAATGTGACTTTGAACATTGAATCTATGAGACTAAACATAATTAGGAAAAGGGTATGCTTAGAATGCAAGAATATGACAAATTTTCATAAGCAATTCCATAGTTACGGTATCGAAATTGGATTTAAACATAGAATTTATGAAACTAAGCAGAAATACCAAAAGGGTATGCATAGAATACAAGAATATGACAAAATTTCATAAGCAATACCCGAGTCACAGTATCAAAATTGGATTTTGAACATTGAATCTATGAAATTGAGCAAAAATACAAAAAAGGTATGCTTAGCATTCAAGAAAATGAGAAATTTTCATAAGCAACTCCATAGCTACAGTATTAAAATGGGATTTTAAACATTGTTTCTTAGATTCAAAGTTTAAAATCCCATTTTGGTACTGTAACTATGGAATTGCTTATGAAAATTTGTCATATGCTTGAATGCTAAGCATACATGTAACGACCCGGCCGGTCGTTCCGAGAATTTAGCCCTGTTTCCCCCGTTTCTGCTTCATTTTATGTGGTTCAGCTTCATTTGTGTGTGTTGGGTCGGTTGGTTCGGGTTCAGAGTGGTCATGGTGAGCATTAAGGCAATTAGTCTCTCAAGGTAGCCTAATAGTTGAGAAAGTCAACTAAGAGTTGACTTATAAGTAATCGACCTCGGAATGCAGATTTTATGAATTGGATAGCTTTGTCAGGTGATTTGGGACTTAGGAGTGTGTTCAGAATATTCTTGTGATGTCCGGAGTAGAATTAGGCTTGAATTGGCGAAAGTTAGTTTTTGGCGATTTCCGGTCGGCAGTGGAAAATAGGCTATCGAGGTCAGAATGGAATTCCGGAAGTTGGAGCAGGTTCGTAATGTCATTTTGGATGTGTCTGCAAAATTTCAGGTCAATCGGAGGTGTTTTGGTTAGTTTCGGCGTAGTTGGCAAAATTTGGAAGTTTCAAAGTTCATAGGCTTGAATTTGATGTAATTTTGGTGTTTTCGCGTTGTTTTTGGTGTTCGAAGACTCGACTAAGTTTGAATGATGTTATGGGATATGTTGATATGTTTGGTTGAGGTCCCGAGGGCCTCGGGTGGTTAACGGACCAACTTTTGGCTTGAATTCTGGGCAGATTGCTGGTGGTGTAAGGTTCTGGTTTCCTTCTACGCGATCGCGTGGGGATGTTTGCGATCGTGTAGGGTTAATTGGTGAGGAAGGATTTTTGTTAATCGCAATCGCGTTGAATGGTTTGCGATCGCATGAGTCTGAGTGTTTGGTCAGTGCGATCGCGTGGTCTTGTTTGCGATCGCGTAGAGTTGAAGGGGCGCGTGGGTGAGTTGAGCTTTGTTCTTCGTGATCGTGTGAAATGGTTTGCGATCGCGTGGGTTTAAGTCTTGATGAATCGCGATCGCGTGATGGTGTCTGCGATCGCGTAAGGTAATTTGATGGGGCAGCAGATTTGTTCTTCGCGATCGCGTGCCGATGTTTGCGATCGCAGTGAAGGAATTATTTTAGCTGGGCAGAATGTTTAAAAGGCCTGAAGTGAGAAATTGGTTTATATTTTCCCCATTTTTGCATGCGAGTTGAGAGCTATTTGAGAGGGATTTGAAGGAAAATCAAGGGAATCACTTGGAGGTAAGATTTTCAACTTCATAACTCGTTTTTATGTCAATTCCTAAGTTATTAAACCATAAAATTTCTGGAATTGAACCAAAGTTGGGGAAGAAGGGTGCATGGGAATGGGATTTTTCTTTTGAGGATTTGAGTGGGCAATTGTGGTCCGATTTTAGTGTTCTTGGTATGTACGGTCTCGTGGGAGAATAAGGGTTCTTGTGATGAAAATCTTATCCGATTCCGAGACGTGGGCCCGGGGCTCGGGTTTGGCCAAATTTCGAAATTTTTGTGTAAATTGATAATTTTCGATTGGGTTGTGTTCCTTGAGTATATATTAATGATGTTGAACTGATCTTGGCTAGATTCGGAGAAATCGGGAGCCAATTTGAGGGGCATGAGAATAGCGGGCCAGTGTTGTGGCCCGGTGGAGGTAAGTAATGGCTATAAATCTTGTCCTGAGGGTATGAAACCCCGGACTTCATATTTCTTGTTGTTTCTAGAATTCCGCACATGTCAGATGACGAGTGTGTAGCGCGTACTGACTTTTGTATTGGACTAGGTCCTCTCCGCGGCAACTAATGAGTTGCATATTTACTCAAAACCTTATGTTAGTTATGTTCTAAAAGAATTGTGTAATATTTGGGCTATGAGCCATGTTTGGGACCTAGTGCCGATCTATTTTAACCCCTTGGGGGCTACTTTACTGATACCCTCACTACTTGAAACTATGATTTTGCACTCAGTCTTCTTGTGAAATTGTTGACACTCCTATTTGATGATATTATTTTTTCTTAAAATGAAATACTATTTTCGGGTCGACAACCCCGTTTTACTTATGGCCCGAGTGGCATGTTGAGAGTGTCTGACTGAGTGCGGCCGAGGGCCAATGTTGTGAGGATATTTATGATATGAGAGAGGCCGAGAGCCTGAGGGCGATTGATGCCATGGTTTGGCTGTTTATTTAGCGCTTGGGCTGATGGAGCCCCTCTGAAGACGGAGTCTGTACACACCCCCAGTGAGCGCAGGTACCTACTGAGTGCGAGTGCCGAGTGCCGAGTGTTTGGAAGGTATGAGTGATTGTGAGGTGCTGAATGATTGATTATGAGTGACTGTGAGGTGCTGAGTGACTGGTTATGAGTGACTGTGAGGCATGCCCGAGGGGCTGATTATGATACATGTTTTGCCCAAGAGTCTACTCATGATTCCGCTACTTTCATTCTGAGCTTATGTAATATGTTTTGCCCGAGGGGCCTCTATATGATTCATTTCATTTTTATGCTAGACCTTTCGGTTGAATTAGTTGAAAAATATATATTGTTAAAGGGTTTTCGGAAGTTGATTTTTAAGGCATGACGATTTCATACATCTATGTTATATTATATGAAAGTATGGTTGTGCCTCCTGTGATTTGACGACATTGATTTTATATGGTTCTTGCTGCTCAGACCTGATTTATTTTCATTACTACTGAGTTGGTGTACTCACATTACTCCCTGCACCTTGTGTGCAGATTCAGGTGTTAGGGCAGGGTGAGTTATCTATCTGTTCCAGAGATTCTCGGAGGTGTGCGAGGTGGTTGTATGCGTCCGCCGTCCTGCTCCCTCTCTTGTTTAAAATTACAGAATTTATTTTCGTTGAGTTGTATATTATGTAGATGCTCATGACCAGTGACTCCGGGTTCTCAGGGGATTGTATTTAATGTTCAGCATAGATTTAACTATTTTACAAATGTTTAAAGGAAACTTTTATGGGTAATCAATATAGTAAGAGGTAAATGGGAGTTTATTATGATTTGAGTGAAGTTTTGGCTGGCCGAGTTTCATGATAGGCGTCATCACGATTGGCCTGGATTTGGGATCGTGACAGTTTGGTATCAGAGCATTAGGTTACATAGGACTCACCTGTCATGAGCAGGTTTAGTAGAGTCTTGTGGATCGGTACGGAGACATCTGTAGTTATCTGCGGAACCCTTAGGAAAATCTCACATTTTTAAAAATTCTTGTCGTACGAATCCATTTTATTCAGCCAAGAGCGTAACTCTTGAATTCCTTCCATGTATTCGAGCGCCCCCGAGAGCGCCTGGTATCAGCTGTGCATCGACGGCTTGTGGCTTCCATGGATGAGATGGATTTTGGCATATTGATAATGGGCTAGTCTGGAGGACTTGAGGCCGGATTTATTCTGTGGCTTGGTTGCTGAGATTTTTGTTGTGTGCGCACATGTAATTGGGGACTTGTATGTTCGTTCGTGTTCTTATTGATGAGAATTGGTGACTAGATGACTATGTGGTGGGCGTGAATTGATGGTTAGATGTGTTCAGACTGTGAAATGTGTCGAAAGGGTTGGCTGGAAATGTGGTAAGATTTATTGAGTGTTTGATTTCTGTCTCGATTTGGTATATGTCCTGAGTTTTGAGTATGTTGGAAGACTTCTCATGTTGTGTAGCTGTGGAGTGAAGTGGATTCTCCATTGGGTTATGAGCTCCTGGCAATGTCTTCTGAGTTGATCGTTGCCCCACTAACGTTCATGTATTTGATTGACGGTGTATTCCAGCCGTATTAGCACTCCTTGTTATTGTATTCATTGATAGCGTCTTGGCATATTCGCGTAGCCGGGAGTAGCATATTTAGTATCTGAGGATGGCATTATAAGGATTCAGGGAGAAAATGCTCTACGCCAATTCTTCGAGAGTGAATTTTGGCTCGGTTCAGTAGCATTCTTGGGACACGTGGTGTCCAGTGAGGGTATCCATGTGGTCAGTCATGTGTGGGTAGAGCTTTCAGAAGCTCAAGATTTCTGTGACCATCGCTCCAGTGTTAGTTCTGCCATCAGCTTCAGGTTTTTACCACGTATTGTAATGCCTCGAGGGTAGGCGTTGTTGTGTTCAGATACAGGAAGGTGTAGTGATTGCGTGTTAGTTATGGTCTTCAGAAGTGTATGGAGGGATAGCAGTTGAGGCTAAGAGGGCAGGGGTATCTCCTACGAGTTGTCCTAGGGTGTGTGGTCCATATGTAGTTCTGTAATAAGTTCTCTTCTACCAGTAAAAGATATGTTGTAATTGGAGTTTGGATCGCTTGTGGAAGTTAGCGTGACTATTGTGATGGTGGATGCGAGATTGGTAATTGATTTGAGTGTTAGATGGTTTGGGCCATATAAGCTTATGAAGAATTTAGTTGAATCCCACTACAGCATGGTGGCAGTGATAATGTGTGGGCATAGTCTTGTTTGTCTTGATCCTTGGCTTTGAGCCAAGTGGGGGAGTTCGTTACTGATAAGTTGATTACATGATTATGTGTGGTATTGGTTTCAGTTAGAGGTATAGTGGTAAATTAGTTATGACCTGCAGGTATGGGGTCTGGGAATGTCATGAGCAAGGGAAATTTCTTCGATGTAGGTTGTAATGTACCTTGTTTGGGTAAATGGGTTCTATTGAATGAGTTATTGGGAATTGTAAAGAGGTGTAGTGTGCGCAGTGTATGAATTTGCATGTGGTTCCAAGTGAGTGGATCACTTTCCTAGTATGTTAGTGTGCAAACGGGTCAGGTCAATTCTGTCTATTTGGTCAGTGTGATTGAGATTTATGTTAGAGGATGTCAAGACTTGTGGTATTCTACATATCGGTATCAGGAAGGTGAAGGTAATGGCTTTAGATTCGCAGAAGTCTCTTCAGGGTAAGTTTTTCTAATGTGGTGCATTTGGGGATATTTGAGAGAGTATTCGGCGGCTTATGAGCCTTAGACGGTATGATTTTATGCCTGGGTCGCGTGTGGTGAATCGGGGTTGCAAATTTGTGGTATTACGGCAGGAAGAAGTATCAACTTGAAGGTAAGTCAGAAGAAACCTAGGTAAATAGGGCGATTTCGTAGTAGGTCGGATCGGCATGGTAAGGGATACGATTAGTTCTTTGGGTATTCATAAGGTGACGAGTTTTTCGGGTGTTTCTTAGAAATGCTCTTGGATTTTTGGTGGTCTGCGTAGTTGGGTTGAGTTAGAAGAGTTCAGTCCTGATGGTTTGGTGTTGTGCAAATGGGATTTCGGATAGTTCCTGGTGATTTCTACCGCGGTTAAGGGTGCATATTTCTTGTGGCGTGTAGTGAGTTGTTTCTAAATAAGATCAAATGGAAATTCTTGTCTAATTGGGTACGTAGTTGCTTGTGTATTAGAAGGGACCATGGAGTTCCCATAACTAGGTAGATGATATCACTAATGGGTGCGACTTGATGAGAGTATATATTTCAGAAAGAGCAATGTGTTTGAATTAAGGGTACTTCATTGGTATCGCGGCGCCCTATTGTTGGATGTGATATTCAAGGTTGCTGGGTGAACGGAAGAATTATAGGGGTATTCCCCGTGGAATGAATGATTATTTGGGATGTGTTATGTATTTGAGCGGTGGAGTTGTGATCAGATATACCAATTCGTACGTTTCCTGGACTTCGAGACTGAGAGTTCTCATAAACATCATATTGTGTGGTAATGTACTGTGGAAATGCGAGTTGAGCTAGTCGGATGTTAGTATGTACCATGATTCTATCATTATGAAATTTTTGGTAAAGTTGTCTATCTGTTGTGGGTGATCAAAGTTAATTTAGGATCACTGGTAGGCTAATATGGGTGCGTGTTCTGCACCGGGTCGAAATTGTTGGCTCTGAGTTTCTATTGTTGAGAAATGTACCAGTCGATTGTGATTGAGCTTATTCATGTTCTAGAGTGATCTATGAGTTACCTTTCGGTGTTGCGAGGAGTGGTGATTATTAGTTATATGTACATATGGTGCGGTTCTAATTTGGCTTTATAGCTAGATTTGAGTAAGGTAAGTAATTGGGTGGAGCGAGATTGAGACGTGTTGGTTATATACCTTCTGTTTCGGGTGGCATGGTATTGTCCGGTTTTCTCCTGTGGTTATGGCAATGTACTTTGAGTACTTGATGTCGAATTTCAAACGGTTATTGATTTTTGGGCAAGGTGTCTTGAAATATTCCAAGTGGACCAGCGGTTGGGTGAGATCGCGCAGTGTGGCGGAGTTATGTAGGGGTATGACCTTTGGTATCGGATTCATGTGTTTTTGATTTTTACGGTGTGTGTCAGGCTGTTAGTATGACATGGTGATGGTAACTGTTAATGGCGGGATAGTCCTCTCTTGTGGATCTTTTATATAATTTGATTTCATTGGGGAGTTGCTGATAAGTGCACGAGTTGCACAGCTTTTGGCTTCGAATTGTATGGAGGTGTCATGTTTTCAGGGTGGTTGTGATGGATGAGAGGAGGTTATTGGACCTAGAATGAATATTTTTGGAATTTTCTACAGCATAGTTGGAAGGACTTATATCGGAGTTCGGCTTAGAAATCTGCTATAATTCCTGTTTGGGAAGGGAGAGTTCCATGTCTGGCTGATTGGACGAATGGTTGTTATTTCAATGTGTTTCTTTCATCATCGGCAGTGTGTGTAAGTGTTAGAGCGAGGCATTTCTTGATAAGAGGTGGTGTACCGGTATCGGATTGTTCTGAGCAGTTATTGTGGTTAAAGAATTATTGCTATGAGTGTTTGAGTCACGTGGTGTATTATGTGATTTCATCTGGGGTACGTATATGGCTTTGATTCAGCGTGTTCAGGCTTGTTCAGTTTATAATTATGGAAATTTTGATCTTATATATCATTTTAGAAGTGGGAATTTGGTTCTAAGGTTATGGGCCAGGATTTGGATTTCGAAATTTCAGCGGTATTGTGCTATTGGACCTATATGGTGTAGGGTGTCATGGGATCACCCTCGGGTATGTGCAAGGTAAGCCACGTAACAGTTTGATAGTGTTAGAGAACGACTCTTGGCAAGTTCGAGGACGAACATATGTTTAAGTGGGGGAGGATGTAACGACCTGGTCGGTCATTCCGAGAATTTAGCCCCGTTTCCCCCGTTTCTGCTTCATTTTATGTGATTCGGCTTCATTTGTGTGTGTTGGGTCAGTTGGTTCAGGTTAAGAGTGGTCATGGTGAGCATTGAGGCNTGGAACAGGTCCGTAATGTCATTTTGAGTATGTGTGCAAAATTTCAAGTCAATCGGAGGTGTTTTGGTTGGTTTCGGCGTAGTTGGCGAAATTTGGATGTCCCAAAGTTCATAGGCTTGAATTTGATGTAATTTTGGTGTTTTCGCGTTGTTTTTGGTGTTCGAAGGCTCGACTAAGTTTGAATGATGTTATGGGATATGTGTATATGTTTGGCTGAGGTCTCGAGGGCCTCGGGTGTGTTTCGGGTGGTTAACGGACTAACTTTTGGCTTGAATTCTGCNAAGGTTATGGGCCAGGATTTGGATTTCGAAATTTCAGCGGTATTGTGCTATTGGACCTATATGGTGTAGGGTGTCATGGGATCACCCTCGGGTATGTGCAAGGTAAGCCACGTAACAGTTTGATAGTGTTAGAGAACGACTCTTGGCAAGTTCGAGGACGAACATATGTTTAAGTGGGGGAGGATGTAACGACCTGGTCGGTCATTCCGAGAATTTAGCCCCGTTTCCCCCGTTTCTGCTTCATTTTATGTGATTCGGCTTCATTTGTGTGTGTTGGGTCAGTTGGTTCANCAGTGCGATCGCGTGGTCTTGTTTGCGATCGCGTAGAGTTGAAGGGGCGCGTGGGTGAGTTGAGCTTTGTTCTTCGCGATCGCGTGGAATGGTTTGCGATCGCGTGGGTTTAAGTCTTGATGAATCGCGATCCTGTGATGGTGTCTGCGATCGCGTAAGGTAATTTGATGGGGCAGCAGATTTGTTCTTCGCGATCGGATGCCGATGTTTGCGATCGCAGTGAAGGCATTATTTTAGCTGGGCAGAATATTTAAAAGGCCTGAAGTGAGAAATTGGTTTATATTTTCCCCATTTTTGCATGCGAGTTGAGAGCTACTTGAGAGGGATTTGAAGGGAAATCAAGGGAATCACTTGGAGGTAAGATTTTCAACTTCATAACTCGTTTTATGTCAATTCCTAAGTGATTAAACCATAAAATTTCTGGAATTGAACATGGGAATGGGATTTTTCTTTACAGGATTTGAGTGGGCAATTGTGGTCCGATTTTAGTGTTCTTGGTATGTACGGGCTCGTGGGAGGATAAGGGTTCTTGTGATGAAAATTTTATCGGATTTCGAGACATGGGCCCGGGGCTCGGGTTTGGCCGAATTTCGAGATTTTTGTGTAAATTGATAATTTTCGATTGGGTTGTGTTCCTTGAGTATATATTAATGATGTTGGACTGATCTTGGATAGATTCAGAGAAATCGGGAGCCAATTTGAGGGGCATGAGCATAGCGGGCTAGTGTTGTGGCCCGGTGGAGGTAAGTAATGGCTATAAATCTTGTCCTGAGGGTATGAAACCCCGGACTTCGTATTTCTTGTTGTTTCTAGAATGGCGCACATGTCGGATGACGGGTGTGTGGCGCGTACTGACTTTTGGATTGTACTAGGTCCTCTCCGCGGCAACTAATGAGTTGCATATTTACTCAAAACCTTATGTTAGTTATGTTCTAAAAGAATATAGTAATATTTGGGCTATGAGCCATGTTTGGGGCCTAGTGCCGATCTTTTTTAACCCCTTGGGGGCTACTTTACTGATACTCTCACTAATTGAAACTATGATTTTACACTCAGTCTTCTTGTGAAATTGTTGACAATCCTATTTGATAATATTACTTTTTCTTGAAATGAAATACTATTTCGGGTCGAGAACCCCGTTTTACTTATGGCACAAGTGGCATGTTGAGAGTGTCTGACTGAGTGCGTCTGAGGGCCAATGTTGTGAGGATATTTATGATATGAGACAGGCCGAAAGCCTGAGAGCGATTGATGCCATGATTTGGCTGTTTATTTAGCGCTTGGCCTGAAGGAGCCCCTCCGAAGATGGAGTCTGTACGCACCCCCAGTGAGCGCAGGTACCTACTGAGCGAGAGTGCCGAGTGACGAGTGTTTGGGAGGTATGAGTGACTGTGAGGTGCTAAGTGATTGATTATGAGTGACTGTGAGATGCTGAGTGACTGATTATGAGTGACTGTGAGGCATGGCCGAGGGGCTGATTATGATACATGTTTTGCCCAAGGGGCTACTGATGATTCCGCTACTTTCATTCTGAGATTATGTAATATATTTTGCCCGAGGGGCCTCTATATGATTCATTACATTTTTATGCTAGACCTTTCGGTTGAAGTTGTTGAAAAATATATATTGTTAAAGGGTTTTCAAAAGTTGATTTTTAATGCATGACGATTTCATACATCTATGTTATACTATTTGAAAGTAAGGTTGTGCCTCTTGTGATTTGATGACATTGATTTTATATGGTTCTTGCTGCTCAGACCTTATTTATTTTCATCACTTGAGTTGGTGTACTCACATTACTCCCTGCACCTTGTGTGCAGATTTAGGTGTTAGGGTAGGGTGAGTTGTCTATCTGTTCCAGAGATTCTCGGAGGTTTGCGAGGTGGCTGCATGCGTCCGCAGTCCTTCTCCCTCTCTTGTTTAAAATTACATAATTTATTTTTGTTGAGTTGTGTATTATGTAGATGCTCATGACCAGTGACTCCGGGTTCTCGAAGGATTGTATTTAATGTTCAGCATAGATTTAACTGTTTTATAAATGTTTAAAGGAAAATTTTATGGGTAATCCATATAGTTAGAGGTAAATGGGAGTTTATTATTATTTGAGTGAAGTTTTGGCTGGCCTAGTTTCATTATAGGCGTCATCACGACAGGCCTGGATTTGGGGTCGTGACAATACCCTTTTCGTATTTTTTCTCAGTTTCATAGATTCAATGTTCAAAATCCAATTTTGATACTGTGACTCGGGTATTGCTTATGAAAATTTGTCATATTCTTGCATTCTGAGCACACCCTTTTCCTAATTTTGTTTAATCTCATAGATTCAATATTCAAAATCCCATTTTGATACTATAACTATGGAATTGCTTATGGATATTGGTCTTATTCTTGCATCGTAAGCATACCCTTTTCCTACTTTTTCTTAGTTTCACAGATTCACTGTTCAAAATCCTATTTTGATATTGTAACTCCGGATTTCCTTTTGAAAATATATCATATTCTTTCATTCTTAGCATACCATTTTCGTGTTTATGCTTAGTTTCATAGATTCATAATTCAAAATCCCATTTTCATAGCACCCATCAAGTTTGTTTGCTTATTTGTTCTTTTTCCTGTTAACTCTTGAATTGGTACTGGAAAGGTTGTCATATTCTTGATATTTTATGCACGCCCTTTTTTTTTGATACCTTTTTTCTAAGATTCAAATGTTCGAACTCCCTTTTCGATAACAAAAATGGCAACAACAACAAACCCAATATAATTCCACAAGTGGGGTCTGGGGAGGGTAGTGTGTACGCAAACCTTACCCCTACCTTAGGAAGGTAGAGAGGTTGCTTCCGATAGCCCCATCAAATTATATTGTTTCCTCTTAACTGTGGAATTGGTTTTAGAAAATTTGTCATAACTCTCTGGGTTGCAAGCACACCCTTTTCGTATTTCTACTTTGTTCTCAGGTTAAATGTTCAAGATTCCATTTTGAGAGTCCCCCTCAAATTTATTTTCTTTGTTACTCTGGTGATGGTTCGGAGTCATAGTCTTGCAACTTAGGTGTGTTGTTTTTTGTTTCTACTTTGTTTTTCATATTCAATGCTCAAATTTGCTTTGTCTGCTAGCTTTTTGGAATTGTCTTTGAAAAGTTGTCTCCTATTGTTACAATTCTAGGCATGCCACTTCTGTCTTTCTACTTTGTTTCTCAGATTCAACATTCAAAGTCTCCTATTATTACAATTCTAGGCATGCCACTGTTGTCTTTCTACTTTGTTTCTCAGATTCAACATTCAAAGTCTTATTTTTGTAGTCCTATCAATTTTGTTGTTATGTAAACTTAGATGCCGGTTTTACCATTTTAGAAACCTTTAACCGTATTATTTGTGCAGATTCCAATTGGTTTATAGGTGATTTCAGGGAGCGAGAGAAAGGAAAGGAAGAATGGGATACATTGGGGCACATGGAGTGCAAGCGCTTCATAGGTACAAATACAGTAGGGTAGATCACTCCAATGTTGCTAAGTATGTGTTGCAGCCCTTTTGGAGTAGCTGTGTCAATTCTTCCCCCTTTGGATGCCGTAAGTTTTCTCCTGGTCTCTCTAAATATGATGAATCATTTTTCCTTGACAATTTTGTACATGTGTGTGTTTAAATTTCTAGTGTTTGTGTAATGATGTTTCTGTGTATGGGTCCAGTTATTTGCTTCCTTAGTGAGTCCATAGGGCTTTGATGCCCATTCCTTTGGCAAATTGGAGTACACGAACTCCTTTTATTACATGTCAAGAGGGAAACAAAGAGATGATAAATAAGAAAACATTTATCTTAGGAATTTAGAATGGACGGTGATGTGGAATAGGATCTATATAGGAGTTTCTGGTTGATTTTTGTTTATGGATGCTCTAAAAGATCTTTCATCCATAAATACAGAACCTTGGAGTTTCTGCTTATATTCACTTGTAGAATTAATTGTTTGAACACCCTGAAATAGAAGCCATATCTCATAACTAAAATGGAACAGCGGTATTGTTGGTGGAATGCCGAATGAAGGAATATGGATCCAAGGAACTTTCTTTTCTTGCTTTCTAAGAATCAACGGAATGCCATCTTCTATAATGGTAATTGAACAAAGCAACTTTCAGGATCTTGTTACTGAGATACTAGAAGTAATCTCTAATGTGCTTTTGTCACCCATTAAGAATTACTTGCTAATGGATTTAGCCAGATGATCATGCTGTATCTTTTTCTCCTTTTTCGGAGTTAACTGACAATTTCTTTTTTGTGTGCATGTTCTTTATATGTTCCCCAGACCGAATATGGTACGTCCCACTATAACCTATGGTCTTTGTTGCAAATGTTATTTTTCTCATTCTCCGCGCTCTGAGGTCTGATATATAACTTCTATTGCAGATTACACTCACAGGATTTTTGTTCTTAGCTACATCTGCACTGCTCGGATATGTGAGTTGTACTTTGTCTCTCTCAAGAAATATCGCGTGCTTTATGTCTCTCTCTATCTTCTGTATTCATCATCTGTACTAGAAGATATTGTTTTGTTGCTTATCCGCTGGAAATAGGATAGTTTTTCCAGTCTCCTCTTAGGATTCTCCTGCTTTTTGTTTTGAAGTTTAAGTTCATTTGCTTCAGCTCCTCTAAAACAGACTGTAGATTAGAAAGTATGTGTAGTCATATATAGCTAGATCAGAATACCTGAGTAATGATTCAATAAGTTATAATACAGGAGTTTAGGATGTTAGGCATCCAAAGGATTTGAATGTAATTATTGAGATACTAAGGACCTGTTTGGTTATGAGTTTTGCAAAAATAAATTTGGGATTTAATTGGCAAACTCATGTTTGGCCATAAATTTTGCCCCCATTTTGGAAAAATTCCCAAATCCCAAACTTCAATCCCAAAATCACCCAAATTGCTGATTTTGGGCAAAACCCAAAACTTGAGAATTTTATACATGTTTTTCCAAAATAAAGTTGGGAAATATGTTTTGAAAACGTATGTCCAAACACATTTTCATCTTCAAATCAAATTTCACCCAAATCAGATTTTTTAAAATAAATTTAGAAATCTATGGCCAAACGCTAGCTAAAAGAAAATTAGTATGATCGATTCATAGCAATGTTTTAAAAGGCGGGAGCATGAGCAAGGCGTTTTACCTTTGACGAGGCGAGGCGCAAGCCCTCAGACATGAGGCGTAAGTCTCATGGATATTTAAATTTTATGAATTTTAAAATTTTAAGACAATATAAAATAAAACTAATTATAAAAAATTACATTAAATCACAAAATTATACCAAATAACCTATTTAAAAAATTTATAAATTATAATTCAACTATGAACAATACGAAAAGTAAGACATATATCACAATATGAAAATTAGCTACAACGTCGTTACAACTCAAACATCAAAAGTATTATATTCGATACAAATTCTTATATGTATCTCCAAAAAGTAATGAATCTTGAAAGAATTTCGGTATTATAATTTTTTATTTGTTTAAATATGCCTTTTATTTAATATGCTTTCTATTTGAAAGAGAATTTATATAAAAACATAATTCACAATTTAAATGATTCTCTTACACCATTTAAATTTAAGTTTCAACAAGTAATAAAGTAGCACATAATTCACCGTACCATGATAACTAACTATTTATAAATAGTTACTAGATAATACTAAGTTATTCAATTAATAAGTATTGTATCTCGTAACGTGAAAAACATATTATATAGGAATAATTAAAAATAATTATGGACTATTATATAATAAAGACATAACAAAAGTTAATAAATAATACTTTTTACATGACAGATTTATTTAAAATTTACTATCATAGCAATCTTAGAGGAACTACAACAACTACCCAGTAAAGTCCCACAAAGTGGGGTATGGGGAGGGTAATGCGTACGCAGACCTTACCCCTGTCCCGATAGGGCAGTGAAGTTGTTTCCAATAGACCCTCAGCTCGGGAAGATGGTGCAGTCTTGGTGGAACACGTGCAATACTTTTAGTTTAATTAGGACATAAAATACTCTCAACTTAATGATTTATGATTAAGAGAAAAAAATTTGAATACGCGGCGATTTATTAAGAAAATTTGAGAATTTACAAGGTTAGTTACACACAATTGCATAAAGTTCTACTAGGTGAGCCCAGTACATTGGGTGTTGAGCGCGTTCGAGTCGTAAGACCTGACGGCAGAAGCGTATGTCTCACGGAACTAAGCCCAACACATAAGCCCAGGGATGTTTTACGAGTGCTCTGCCCCGGGCAAGCCCCGGGGGAGTCTCAGTGCTGCCTTTTAAAACAGATTCAGAGCATGTAAATATTAAATAGCCTAGTCAATATTTGCAACTTGTGAGGAATTGAAGTCAAAGTTGTTAGATAATTTATTTAATTAGCGCTTCACTAAACAATTGGATTATAGTTTTTAATTCAAGTGTGAAAGAGATTCACTTGTCAAGGTGGTAAAGAAATACGTCCGAGTTTTAAAGATGAGGAATTTGATATTTCCTGTCGTTTTGATTAAGATGACTAGTCTAAGTGGCTTGTGGTGACTTATAGATTCCATTGCTCAAATGGTCACTAAACTATCCCAAATTATCTCTCAAAGTCACTTTACTATCGTTTGTAACAACAAAGCCTGAACTATGCCAATTACTCTCAAAAAGTCACTCAACTAGATTTTTCAAATTTTTTATTGCCAAATACCTATTTTACCCTCTAAATTATAACATTTATCTTCTTTTTATTTTCTTGAACTTTTTAATATTATGATTTCCCCTTTTTCATTTATATTATAGACTCACCTATAGAATAAACAAAATATTATTTATAAATTAAAATAATAAAATGTATTTAAGTATATATAATGCTGGAATAAGAAAATAATGAGCATCATAAAAAAAAATCAATTAGAATAATTTGTTAGTAATAATAATTTTAGTATTAACAACAAAAATTTAAAAATTTATTTGCACAATTCTGAATGAAAGAAAATAAAGGTTGTAAAATATATATTCCTTGCACGTAATATAAAAATAATTATTTAAATAAGGGTATTTTTATAATATACATTATATATTCTTGAAAATTATGCTCAATTATATAATTATATTTCTACCAATCTTCTGACGGTAAAAAGTTATGTCAGCGGAAAGTATGGGGACTAACTGTATAGGGTAAAATGTGTTATGTTAAGTCATGCATGGTATTTTTATAATATAATTGAGCATAATTTTCAAGAATATATAATGTATATTATAAAAAAAAAATTCTTTTAAATAATTATTTTTTACGTGGACGGAATATATATTTTACAATCTTTATTTTCTTTTATTCTGAATTTGTGCAGACTTCAAGCTTGAGACCATGATTCTTTAAAACATCCATTGGCTCTTTGAGTTCATTGTGTAGTACCAATAACTTTAGGGGTCGTTTGGTATGCGGGATAACATGTGATAAGGTGGGATAAATTGGGGTACTAAATTTGGTGTTATTTTATCCCGCCTTTATAACTTTGTCGCAGACTTAAAAGGTGGACTAAGATGGGATAACATGCTATAAATTTTGTGCTAGACTTAATCCTGAATATCCCATCGAACTTAGTATTATTTTATCCCTACCACCCAGGTGGGATGAACTAGACTAGGCATTATAATCTCGAGACTATAATCTCGAAATAATTCCACGCTACCATCATGCTTCCTAACTCTCCTGTGGCGGAGCTACCCTTATCAAAAGGGGAGTTAATTGATATTTCTTTGTCGAAAATTTATACTGTATACGTAGATCAATTTTTTTCCCATCTATATATACTAGCTGTTGGATTTCATTGACGTCTTTGTGTGTTTAACTGTACTTTGATGTAATTAGAAGGAAAAAATAAAATTTGCCACTGTACATATGCTTTTCCCCCCATTTCTATAAGGTAATCTAACTCCCTAAAATTCACATTTTTTTTAGTTGGCAAATAGCGACTTTCATCCCAGACTTTGATCTAACTTGAAAAATCCATTTATAGGAAAAATCTTGAATACCTAAAGAAGATCTTCCTTTGTGAGGCTACATATTAATTTTTTCTTTTTGATATGATAAAAGTTTAGCTACACATTAAATAAAACAGACTTGGAATGATAATCCAAATGCTTTCATGCTCTATTTATGTAAAAATAGCACGGGCTAGTCAATTTTCGGACTGGTCACTCAAAAATAGCCAGCATTTTGCAAAATCATTGAAAAATAACCACTATTTTTCTGCAACACAGAAAGTTCCAACATAATATACTGGAGATCGGTGCACTTGTGTATGAACTTCCAGCATATTATGCATTTATGCTGAAACTCTAACACGAGAAAAGTTCTAGTATAATATACTGGAGATTGGAGCACCTGTGTATGAACTTTCAGCATATTATGTTGGACCGGTATATTATACTGGAATTATGTTGGAGTATATTTTTCGGATTTTGAACAGTGTTATCGTTCAGATTTATCTTTACATGAAAAATGACCAAATTTCGATTACTTTTGAAACTGTGACTATAAACTCGAAATAATTTCATGCAACTATCATGCTGTGTAACTCGCATGTGGCGGAGCTACCCTTATCAAAAGGGGAGTCAATTGATATTTCTTCGTCGGAAAAATTATATCGTATACATAGATCACTTTTTTTTCCATCTATATAAACAATATGTTGAATTTCCTTGACTCCTTTGTGTGTGTACTATACTTTGATGTCAGATCATGATCAAGCTTGAAAAATCCATTTAGGGGTCGTTTGGTAGGGAAGAATAGTACGGAATAAAGTGTATTAGTAATGCATGAATCAGTAATGCATGAGTTTGTAATGCAAGCATTAGCTATGTAGATATTATTTCTTATCTACTGTTTGGTGTGGTATATTAAAATTATAATACATTGCATTATTTTTAAGAAAAATAATTGTTTACAAAAAAGCCGTCCATATTCTCTAGCTTTAAGAGACTTCAAGGATAATTTTATTTTTAACCATACTAATGCATTCATTAATAGCATTGGTATTACTAATGTCATGGTTGTCTATGCATTAGTTATACATTGGATAATACCAAGCATGATGTACTAGTTATACATAGGTTGAAAAAATGTATCAAACAGGGTATTAATAATGCACAGAGCTAATGTTTGCATTATTTTTTCTGATACCTCCTACCAAACGATCCCTTAAGCTGAGAAGGAAAATATACACTCCTATAACAAACTAAAATCCATTCAAATACAAAAACTCTTATATTTTTTTCCTTCTCGCATCCGAAAATAAGGGAGGGAAAATAATCAGCAAACTTGTAAAACTCAAACATAATAGCAAATCAAAAACACCTAAACAATCATCTTAGTAAACCTAAAATCCAAAGGGAAACTTCACTAAACTTGAATTTGAAGATGAATTCAAACAATAACGCCCTCAACCTGTGAAAAAGTAGTGCAATGAGAACCCCGAAATATCCTTCAGAGCTGGTTTACAGGAAGCGGCTAGATACCCGAAAAGTAAAACTTCAATCCCATGCAGTCCCCAGGTTGAGAGCTAGAAACAAAAGTACCACGAAGATCATTACAGTATCATACACTAATCCGTGGAAAATATAACCTTAACCTAATCAAAGAGAGATAAAAAGGTTAACACGTGTACCCAAAATTAGATCATAAACAAGGCTCAAGCTTCTTTCCTCGTTTTCCTATCATTTAAAAGTGAAAAGCGTTAGGAATCAATTATTCACAGTATATGAATATAGTGGAAACATATTGTCCAATAAGGAATACAACAACCACCCAGTAAAATCCCAATAGTGGGGTTTGGGGAGGGTATAATGTACGCAGACCTTACTCCTACCCCAAAGGGATAGAAAGGTTATTTCCGGAAGACTCTCGGCTCAGAGACAATAGATCCGTAACCACAACCAGTATATTTTTCAATAAGGAATATGGTTCTTAAATCTTTGTAACAAACTTAAATAGGTTGGTGATGGTTTATTGAGTAGCACGTGTACTACTATAGATATTTGTGCTGAAATTGAATCAGATTGGGCGCGATGAAGTACTATAAGAGTCAAACACAATATATCTCACCTGAAACAGTATATCCCGATCGCTGATGTTATTTCATGAATAACAGATGTGGAAAAATGCAGATAGAGTGACACTGAATAAGAGGAAAAACAATAAGAACAATCAGCCAATAATACATAATAGTTTAAAAATGTCGAGATAAAACACTGAGATTGGAAATCTTTTTAAAAAACGACAACATGGAACACTGAGATTGGATATCTCTAGGTCAAAAATAGAATATGGAGAAGACCAAATTTTTACCTGAGTATGGAGTGTAAGCAAGAAGAACCCAGAACTCATCAACCATAGGAACTCTGCAATGAAGATATTCTCATGAGCGTAAAGGAATACGAGAATTCTGAAAAGAGAATATTAGTGATATGTATAACTTCAATTCCTTCAAGAAAACAAGATTAGTTTCCACTTACCCATCATTAAGTCTAGAGGTGAGCGCATTTGCAACGGCAAAAGGCAGACAAAGCAGAGACAGCAAACATCAAGTTCCACTTCAATAACATCGAAACCACAATGTTGTAAGCGTTATCTATTTATTTCTCTTTTTTCTTAAAATAAATTGTTTTTTACCATACTATCTAGTATATCAAACATTCGAAGGAGAGATTATACCGAAACAACGCAGAACGTACTGTCGAAGACTCACTTTGAGGATACATTTGTCCAATTAATACACTTAATTTTTCAATTTAAGAAATAAAAATTGGTTTTTTGTCGCATAAAAGATAAGATTTCTTTATGATAAAGTAAGAATAGAATTTACTAATCCA
>MDKJ01323478.1:0-26876 GCA_005239525.1 Nicotiana knightiana | reverse complement strand
TGACAAGAGGTTGTCCATTCAAGAATGAAACTTTGCGCATAGGAATTGGCTCGATATTTTTCTTGGCAACAACTTTTACGTGCATGGGAGTATTTATGACGCTAGGTTTTAGCAGATTTGAGTAATCTAGGGGTGTAGTAATCGTGTTTGTTGTAGAAGAAGTTTGGGCAAGGATGGGGGAAGGCCGACCAGCGGAGGAAGGCTGGCCGCCGGCCACATTGGCCATCGCAGCAACAAGGTACGACTCACCTGGAAATCGCCTATGCTATCGCCAGAGCTTCTTAAGGTTCGCTGTATTTCCGATACATATGGATCATGCCAAAAATGAAAGAAGGGATTTGGCCAAACTTTTCAGAAAGTGCTTTTAAGTATCAAGTTACGAATAAATGAATTAATTTACTTAATAGTTAATATTATAAGTAAACAACTAATCTCAAAATTTTATTATTATATGCGATAATTAAATATTTTTATTTTATTTAAGTAAACTACGAAAATAAAATGTAAAAGTACTTAATTCTTTTAATATAAGTTAAATATAATAAAAATTATTCAACAAAATATAAAAATATTCACCCTTAAAGTCACTATATATTAGAAAGCTATCCTAAAAATAATAAAAAAATATTTATACATTAATACCCTAAGTATTAGGATTAATGGTTATTTTGGTATTTATTATATTTTGTTAAGGGTATTCTTGGTAAGAAGAAAAGTCAAAACTACTTCTGTATCTGCTTTTGGGAAAAAACTATTTTTTCTGCTTCTCTGAAACTGCTTCTGCTTCTTCCCAAAAGCACTTTTTTCCCCCAAAAAGCTTGGCCAAACACCTCAAGTTAGGAAAAAAATATTTTTGGGAAAAAAATACTTTTGGCCTCTTGAGAAGCTTGACCAAACAGGCTATAATACTCCATATGTTATACAAACCGTCCAAAATAAAATTAGTTGGTCACAATTTGTTCAACGTGTTTACTCATAAAACGGTACAGTTGAATTTATTGTGTGGTTTATAGACAAGCGAATGTTTATCCATAAAATGGTACAATTGAATTTGTACGTGGTTCATAGACAATCGAATCGATTTGATCCCAAAATGATAAATAAATTAAATAAAAATACAAGACTTAGCGCCGAAATTGAGATAAGACAGCAAATAACTTGGTTCCGAGAGCAGAGCTTCCGAAGATAATAATAAGAATGTCAATAGACGAGAAATAAAGTATTATTGAGATTTGAATATGTAGCATAAGCCTGTCAGAATGTTCGCCTTCCTACAATGGCTGTTGAAATCACTATTTATAGTTGTACCTAGGGAACAAGATCCTAGGATCAAGCCCCTCTTAATGATAATTATGGGACTATTGAAGAATGTGTAATGACAAGCTATGAATGCCAAAATTCTCTATAACGGACTGTGTATTTAATATTACAGAATATTCTTCATTGAATGTTATCGGTGCCAGGCATTAGTTTGTCTTCATTAGCAATATACCTTTCGGGGGCTTCCCGGTGCCAATCGAAGTTGTTGCCCTAGTCATGGTTTCTACTTGTCTCGCTTTTCGTCTGTCTTCGGCTCCACATGTCGCTCTATTATACGAGTATTTAATATGAATTGATTTTACCCTATACAGATAGTCTCCCTGCTTTTCGGTGGCACATTTTTGTGTTATCGGGAAGTTAGTGAAGGTACCTTTCTTGGTGGAAAATTTTCTGATATCCTCTGAAAAGTTTCTGACGCTTGGTTAGACGCACGTCTCTCTGTATTCAATGCCCCGAACACGCATCACCCCACGATTTAGCAATACTTTCGCCGGTTCTCAAGGTAATCATGAACATGATTTTAGCCGCTTATTTCTTTACTTAAACGTCTCATTCTTCTTCTTTTACACTTCACAATTTTTCAAATTCTCTCAACTTTTGTTACTCATTTCTCTATTTCTTTCACTCATCTTCAACCTTTTTCTTCAAAAAATTCTTACTTCCTTATACTAACCATGGCCTCCTCCTCCAAGAACTCCAGCTCTTTAAAAAACAAAGAAAGCGTTGATGATCTGCCCCTCCAACGGTGAGCACCATTATTCCTAGAAGGCTCAATACAACCAAGGATTTTAAAGAGAAGTTTCCTTCTGCTAACTCCCGCACATGGGTTGTTGGTGTGTACTCTTCTTCCATCCGTCCTTCTAGCATTCCTACTGTGAAGGAGGACTGTGGCTACCATGATTTGAACATCATCGCTCTCGATCTGGCGGAGCGAGTAACCTTCCTTAAGAAGAGTTTTACGTACGTTTACACACATCCCTTCACTTTGGGCCCATTCTCACTGAGCGGGGGACTTGACCCCGTAATCTTAGAGTTTTTCTACCGGTATCAAATCTGCTTGGAACAGGTGTCGCGCCCCCCCTTTTTCTCGCGAAATCGGGTTTCGACATTTCTGGGACAACTCTTTCTTTTTGGGATGGGGTAAGGGATTTTCAGAGTCGCCACCTAATGGATTAAGGTGCGCTAGGACACCTGGAGTAATTAACTCATAAAACCAGTTTGCATCACCAGAGATTGGGTAATGACTCAAAATTACCTTGAGGGGAAGGTGTTAGGCACCCCTCGAGGTCCACAACGGTGGGTCCCGACCGAATTTAATTAAGCGAATTAGTCTAAAAGGAAAATAAAACCATTTGGACAAATACAAATTACTTTAAACATAACTAAAAGGGATCCTAGGTTTTTTAGCCTATAGGATCATTCCATGTAATACTTTGTAACTTCCCTCGAGTTGGGGTGTTAGTCATAGTATTAGCGCACGGGTCATCATCTCCTTTACTACCTAATTACTATCTTTCAGTTGTTACCTAAGCGTTCTAATAGCTTCTAACTCATTTTTGTGCGTGCACTACTCGTCCCTTAACTATGGTCCTGGAGGTATTTAGGACCTCTATTTAGGGTGGTTTTAGACTGACCTATGTTACTAAAAAATGATAAATCTAGGTGACAAACAAAAGACAAATAGGACTTTCAAATAAACAAATAAGGGCTCACATTGACCTCCACATGTAAACAACAAAAGCACACAATTGAATCAGCAAACTTCGTTGATTTTAGGATCCTATAGGCAGGATATCTATATGAGCAGAAACAGAATATGAAGAAGCAATTTATTAAGGCGAGCATTGAGACCTATTAGTTTTCCTAGTGATTTTATTAGTCATGAATCTGGGCATTTTTGGGCAGCAAGATGTCACAATTTTTCAGGCCCAGAATCATTAGGAACTCCTACAGGCTTGCCTAAGTGATAATCAGAATTGATCGAACTCAGAACCGATTAACAGAACCATATAGGCATGGTTTCTACGGGTTTATGAATTATAAACCTATAATATGGTTTCTACGTGAGTTACTGATTTTAACTCATCGAGACAAGTTTTTTTATTCCTTTTAGATCATATATGCATGCTTTCTAATTGCTGAATTGATTTAAACCCCTATAGACATGATTTTTATTAGTTTAAATCCTATAGGCATGATTTCTAGGTTTGAAGTTGATTTTTATTCCCATAGGCATGGTATCTATTAACTGTATGTGGACAGAAATTAAGCAGATTGCTAGGAAAAGATTATCATTTCAAACAAGCGGGTTCCTATAGGTATGGTCACTAATGCACATTTTGTTGAAAATATGTGTAGATCTTATGAAAAGGATTTCTAATGCAGAATTAAACGAAAAGTCCTATAAGAAGGATCTCTAGTATGCAAGCGTAAATACATAATCCAAATGATCAGGCAAGTCCTATAGGCAGGATTTCTAAACACAGTATAGTACTCACATAACTCAACCAGCATAGTTAAATCCTATAGGCAGGCTTTCTACCCAGTTTGGTAAAGAAAATAAGAAGATCCCACAGATTTTACTAATTAACCCCAAATATGTTGTTACAGAGATTATTACAGCCCAGAGTGAATAAATTATATAACAGTATTCATTACACTATAGGGAGTCGCCATAGGCCCAATATAAACCTGGGAACCAGTCCCTAGAACATAGCAACTCTGGAGCATAATAATGATCCATCCATGGAACATAAAATTGGGTTTCTAGTGTGTCAAAGTTCCCAAGGGCCTCAGAGACCCTGGTTAATGCTCACACTAGAACCACATTCAGAAAGATAACTCATAAAAGGTTGGAAGACCAACCCCAATGTGTCAGAGTTCAAAGGAGTCTCAAGGACCCTAGGCAGTGCTCACACTAGGGTGGTGAGAACTTAAATGACTAAGAGTAGGAGATGAAAACCAGTGCATAAAGGGTAAGGGGGATAGGTTAAAAAAAATAGTTCAACTTCAGAAGCAAGTAAATTCAAAATACAGAATTGCAAACAGAACTGCACCAAGAAACAAACAAAGTTCGTGTTCAACATGTAGTTCAAGCAGATTGGCATGTAATTATGTTAAATATTAAAGTAGTCATGACTTGAACACAGAGACAGAAATAGACTGGACTTATAACAATCATTATTTAATCACAGAAACCATTAGGCATAATAACTAAGTTAGCCAGGTACATGAAATAGACATATAGAGCAGATGAGTTAGGCAACAAACATATTTGATTATATGCTTATGCTACCTTATAAAGTTCAGAACAGGTTAATGAAACAAACTAAATCTTACATTAACTTATGAGAGTATTCATGCTATTTGAAATAACCTATTCTTAAGTTAACAGTATTACCAAATGAAATCATATAGTCATATAAAGGACAAAATCATGCTAGGAATTGAAACATGCTAGTCAAACAAAGCATACAGAATGAAATTACAAAGGTTAGGGCATACCATTGAGAAGAGAGTAAGTAAATATGCAATAGCAGTTAAGTTTCAGAGAAATTTGGCCTTGGCTTTCAAACAATAACCACTTAGTACAGAAATCAGAACAAGAGAGAACAAAGAGAGCTTAAGTTTTTAGTGAGTAAAAAAAATGAGGGTTCGAATATGTCTAAGGGAGAGGGAGAAGGAGTTTAAATAGTGCAGAAACTAGAACCCAAATATGGAAAATAGTTCAATTAAACATAAAAAAAGGCAAGTACTTAATCAGTCGAATTGAAACCCTAAACTTTAGGTAAAAATACATAATATTGGCATAAAATAAGGCAAAGGATCACACAATGCATATAATTAACATAGACGGGAAATTATTCAAAAGAAGCAGAGAATTGAACTAGATTGGTTCGAGTAAAAAGGGTCCGAAACCCTGATTTTGGGTAAACCATAAAATCAGCAGATAAATAAGGATAAAATAATCACATACTGCATACAATGAACATAGACAGGAAACTATTCAAATGAAACAGAGAATCGAACTAGATTGGTTCCATTTAAAAGATCTGAAGCCCTAATTTAGGGCAAGTAAAAGGAATTAACGAAAATAGGCAGATTCATGCATAATAGAGTGAATATAGACGAAATAACATTCAAAATCAAAACTTGAACTAGTTTTGGTTTGAATAAGAGAACCTGAAAACCCTAACCTTAGGGTTAAGTACGAACCAACGAGATACGAGCGAATCTGGCTCTCATAATACAAATAACGTGTTTGGACTCAAGGTCATCCAGATTCAAGAGGTAAAACTTTATTAGGACAGAATCAAAGATGGGGTACTTGTCATGTTTAGGCAAGTACCCAAGTTATCCCATAATATAGCATCAAATAAAGGAAAAACACTGAAATGGTAAGGGGATAGGGAAAGAATCCCATTAGGAACGGGATTTGGAGGGATTTGGGTGAGGCGACGAAATTAGGGTTCATCGGTGGAGGGGAAATAAGGGCGGCGGATTTAGAAAATAAAGATTAGGGTAGAGATGAGGGGGATATAAGGAAAGGGGGTCGTTATTTGTCAGTTTTGATCAACGACTGGGATTAAGGCGGACTGGGTTGGGTTTTAATTGAATGGGTAAGGGTATTTGGGTTAGGAGTATTGGGTTGGGGATGGTTTGGGTAGTTTTAGGTCCGAATTTAGTTAAAAATGGGGCCAGATTTTAAATACCCAAATTTAACCAATAAATAATTTATAAAAATAATAGATAAATAATAAAAATATCATTTGTGCATAAGAATAAATAAAAAAATTATTTAACATTATAAAAGTATAAAAAGATTATTTTAGCATAAATAATGTAATTATAAATGCATATAGGCTATTATTACAAATGTGTAATTTTAGCCCTTAAAATGCAAATGTAATTATGAAAAATATGCTAAAAATATTTAAAATATAATATGGGTGTAAATGATAAAATTAGATGATAAAATCATCATAAAATAATTTGTGAGTTAATTAATGAGTATTTATATAATAAAAAATACAGGAATAAATTGATTTAAAGCTTTTAAAAATTATAGAAAATTATGAAAAATGCTTGTTCCTGCTTGTAAATCTAATGATGATGCATGTACAATATTTTGAAGGTATATATATATTTGAAAAATATGAGAAAAAGATTGGGTATCAATAGATGCCCCTCTTTATCCGGTAAGGATGAAAGAGTTGTCGAGTAAAGAAAATGATGATCGATTTTGACCAAATGGAATGTTTTGAGAAATATATGACACAATATGGTCTATGAGATGCCTGCATATCCCTGGTTTTACAGAAATTGGGCCATGTGTAATTCTGGATCCGACGGTGGAATAAACCGATGGAATTGTTGTAAGAACAGACTGAATATTCTGGATGGGACAAATCGGGTTTGAGAATTGTTACGGATATTTGAGTGGGAATCCGGTGAGGATGGGTAATGGATGGTGATCGGTTACGTTTGAAATAATTGGAGGATATGAGCGCTGAATGGAAATCGCAGCGAAGATTGCTCCAGTTATGAGAGCGGTTGCTTCCCGGATTACCTGCAAATGCAAAATACAATGTGTGCATATTATCACTTAAATTTAAACATGATTCAAATTCTCACTGGACCATAGAGATTGTCTTTGGACGGTGAGGATGATGGCCATCCCGGGCCATGAATTGTGCGGTAAAGGATTTGCAGGCCATGAAATGATGTTCTCGGGCCATGAAAATGGTGTCTCCAAACCATGACGCCTTTGAATAATGATGTGCAAGTTTGAGAGATACTCAGGCCATGGCATGATGTCTTCCGGCTATGAGGATGGTGCCTTCAGACTATGACGCCTTCAGACAAGTTGGCTATATTTCAGCCCATGAGGTGTAGAGGCATGATGCTAGTTACAACAAGACATGGCTTAGTCTTGTGTGAAATTGAGGGCAGAGCTTAGCCCGAGTGAAGAGAAAAATTCAAGAGGGATAGTGCTTAGTCTCGTACGAGATTCGGGACAATGCTTAGTCCCATGCAAAGAGAGGAAGGGCTTAACCTCATGCAAATAGGGAGGCAGGTCTTAGCCTCATGCAAGTGGGGAGGCATGGCTTAGCGTCATGCAAGGTTCGGGACAGTGCTTAGTCCCATGCAAAGAGAAGGCAGAGCATAGCCTTATACAAGATTCGGGACAGTGCTTAGTCTCATGCAGAGAGAAGGCAGTGCTTAGCCTTATGCAAATAGGGAGGCAGAGCTTAGCCTCATGCAAGTGATTTGAGATAGGGCTTAGACTCATGCAAGACTCGGGACAGTGCTTAGTCCCATGCAGAGAGAAGGTAGTGCTTAGACTTATGCAAATAGGGAGGTAGGTCTTAGCCTCATGCAAGTGATTTGAGACAGGGCTTAGCCTCATGCAAGATTCGGGATAGTGCTTAGTCGCATGCATAAAGAAGGCAGCGCTTAGCCTTGTGCAAATAGGGAGGCATGGCTTAGCCTCATGAAAGGATTGAGACAGAGCTTCATCTTAGGCAGGGAGAAGGCAGTGCTTAGCCTTATGCAAATAGGGAGGCAGGGCTTAACCTCATGCAAGGATTGAGACAGAGCTTAGTATCAGGCAAAGAGAAAGCAGTGCTTAGCCTTATGCAAATAGAGATGCAAGGATTGAGACAGGGCTTAGTCTCAGGCAAAGAGAAGGCAGTGCTTAGCCTTATGCAAATAGGGAGGCAGGACATAGCCTCATGCCAGGATTGAGACAATGCTTAGTCCCATGTAAAGTGAAAGTAAGAATGAAGTATTCTTAGTTGGTGTTTCATGCATAGAGATTGCGTCATTGCGATGGTGTTTATCATGATGATATAGTCCTGCATCCAAAGAAAATTTGTGAGTTTTTGTCGGGGGAGGTTGGTTCGTGCCTTTGCTTGCTCGATTTGCTACGCTCTATCATAAGATCCTGTTCAAGCTATTAGGGGTACCATTTGGCTAAAGCAAAGTTTCTTTTTCAAAAGCATGCGTGTATAACTTTTAAAGACATAGTAGTATGTAGTTTAGAAGTTAGTTAGATGAACCAGTAACTGTGACATTATTAGAGACATTGCGACTTTCGCTGCCGTAGAATTTTGAGGTCCATCCTCAAAATTCTGCCCCAGTTAACTAGATGACCCTTACGACTGCTCCATATGTTACAGTTGGCTGAACTTTGCTTCAGAATTTTAAGGGTCCTCCTAAAAAATTTTCCCCAGTTTCTGATTGTGGGGAAAATGGAAATTTTATTGAATTGTGACCGAACCCACAGGGCTGCCTACGTATCCTCTATTAAACGGGAATCAGGTCGAGTGTAGTTCAATTTACATCATATGAAGAAGCATAAATGGTTTACACATAGTATCTTTTGACTGCATCTGAATTGATAGGCTTTGGCCAAATTTCTCCGTCCATCTCTGCGAGTATGAGCGATCCTCCTGTCAATACTCTGTGAACCATGTAAGGACCTTTCCAGTTGGGAGAGAATTTCCCTTTGGCCTCATCTTGATGTGGAAAGATCTGTTTGAGTACCAGCTGTCCCGGCGTGAACTGTCTTGGTTTGACCCTTTTATTGGAAGCCCTGGACATTCTATTCTAATAGAGCTGGCCGTGACACACTGCACTCATCCTCTTGCCGTCTATGAGGGCTAGTTGCTCATAGCGGTTCCTTATCCATTATGCATCGCTGAGTTCGGCTTCTTGTATGATTCTTAAAGAAGGAATTTCTACCTCGGCGGGAATGACAACTTCGGTACCATAAACCAGCAGATAAGGAGTTGCCCCGGTTGATGTGCAGATTGTGGTACAGTATCCCAATAAGGAGAATGGTAATTTCTCATGCCATTTCTTGTGATTCTCTACCATTTTCCTTAGTATCTTCTTGATGTTCTTGTTGGCGGCTTCCACGACTCCATTCATTTGAGGCTTGTATGTCGTGGAATTCTTGTGCTTAATTTTGAAAGTTTCACACATGGCTTTCATCAAATCGCTGTTAATATTGGCGGCATTGTCAGTAATGATGAACTCTGGAACCCCAAATCGACAAACAATTCGGTCTCAAACAAAATCTGCAAATACCTTCTTAGTCACAGCTTTGAAAGATGCAGCTTCAACCCATTTAATGAAGTAGTCGATGGATACTAAAATGAATCGGTGCCTGTTTGAAGCGGAAGGCTCAATTGGGCCGATGGAATCCATTCCCCAGGCAGCAAGAGGCCAAGGTTTTCTTGTTGCATTAAGCTCATTTGGTGGCACATGTATCATGTTTGCATGTATCTGGCAATGGTAGCATTTCTGAACGTACCGTATGCAGTCTGTTTCCATGGTCATCCTAAAGTATCTGGACCTAAGTATCTTCTTGGCCAAGACAAAACCATTCATATGTGGGCCGCAGGTTCCGACATGTATCTCCTCGAGAAATTTGGAAGCCTCTTTTACGGCAACACACCTTAACAGTCCTAGATCGGGAGTTCTCATGTACAGGGTTGCTTTGGAAGAAGTGATTGGACAATCTCCGAAGGGTGCGTTTTTGAGTATGGTTTGCATGCTCCGGGTATTCTCCTTTTGTCAAATATTCTTTGATGTTGTGGAACTAGGGATTTCCATCTGTTTCTTCTTCAACATGAGCACAATATGCCGGCTGATTATGGATCATCACCGGAATGGAATCGATGAAATTCTTGTCTGGATGTTGTATCATTGATGAGAAGGTGTCCAATGCGTCCGCGAATTCATTCTGAATTCTGGGGAGATGCCGGAATTCTATCTTTGTGAACCTCTTCTTCATTTCTTGTACATGATTCAGATATGGCAGTATTTTGGAATTCTTGGTAGCCCATTCTCCTTATACCTGATGTACCAGCAGGTCTGAATCGCAGATTTTCAGTAGTTCTTGAATATTCATATCAACAACCAGGTTAAGCCCTAATATGCAGGCTTTATATTCCGCCATGTTGTTAGTGCATGGGAATCTGAGTTTTGCAGACACCGGATAATGCTGACCGGTTTCTGATACCAAGACGGCTCTGATACCCACTCCTTTAAAATTTGCAGCTCTGTCGAAAAACATCCTCCAACGTCGTAGGCTTCAGCAATATCTTCTCCTACGAATGATACCTCCTCATCAGGAAAATACATTTTTAAGGGTTCGTATTCTCCTCCTACATGATTTTCAGCAAGATGGTCTGCTAATGCTTGTCCCTTGACTGCTTTCTGAGTTACATAGATAATGTCGAACTCACTCAGCAAGATTTTCCACTTGGCCAGCTTCCCAGTAGGCATGGGTTTCTGAAAGATGTACTTCAGGGGATCCATCATTGATATGAGATATGTAGTATAGGCATAGAAGTAGTGCCTTAGCTTCTGAGCTATCCAGGTTAGAGCGCAACAAGTGCGTTCCAGTAGAGAGTATCGTGCTTCGTAGGGTGTGAACTTCTTACTCAGATAATATATGACATGTTCTTTCCTTCCTGTCTCGTCGTGTTGTCCCAAGACACAACCGAAAACCCCATCTAGTACGGAGAGATAGAGTAGCAGTGGTTTACCAGGCTCTGGCGGGACTAAGACTGGTAGTGTGGACAGTATTCTTTGATTTTTTCAAAAGCCTTTTGACAATCCTTGGTCCAGCTGGTTGCGGTATTCTTCTTCAGCATTTTGAAAATCGGCTCACATATTACTGTGGACTGTGCTATGAAACGGCTGATGTAGTTGAGACATCCCAAGAAACTCATCACATCCTTCTTGATTTTTGGTGGTGGTAATTCTTGGATGACTTTAACCTTTGACGGGTCCAACTCTATTCCTCGGTGACTGACGATGAATCCCAACAATTTTCCGACAAGAACCCCGAATGCACACTTTGCGGTATTTAACTTTAGATTGTACTTCCGTAGCTGGTCAAAGAATTTCCTCAAATCTGCTATGTGATTTGTATCCTTCTTGGATTTGATGATGACGCCGTCAACATATACCTCTATTTCTTTATGTATCATATCATGGAAGATCGTAGTTATAGCCCTCATTTAGGTGGCCCTAACATTCTTTAGATTGAATGGCATCATTTTATAGCAGTACACTCCCTACGACGTAATGAAGGTTGTTTTCTCGGCATCTTCTTCGTCCATCCAGATATGATGGTAACCTGCGAAGCAATCTACAAAGGACTGGAGTTCATGCTTGGCACAATTGTCGATCAGAATGTGTATGTTTGGTAGCGGGAAATCATCCTTGGGACTTGCTCTATTTAAATCCCGATAATCAACACAAACTCTGACTTTCCCATCTTTCTTTGGAACTGGTACAATATTGGCCAACCAAGTTGGGTACTCAACTACTTTGAGGACCTTGACTTTGATCTGCTTAGTGACTTCCTCCTTGATTTTCAGGCTCATGTCTGGCTTGAATTTCATGAGTTTTTGCTTCACTGGCGGACACATTGGATTTGTAGGTAACTTGTGAGCCACTATGGATGTTCTCAACCCTGTCATATCGTCGTATGACCATGCAAAGATATCCTCATATTCTTTCAGGAACCGAGTGTATTCTTATTTCTCTGACGGTGACAAATGGATGCTTATGCGGGTTTCCTTGATCGGTTAGGAATCTCCCAAGTTGACTATCTCAGCCTCGTCCATGTTGGACTTGGGATTTTTATCAAAGTTCTCTACTTTTATGACAATTTCCTCAGGTATTACGTCCTCATCTTCTATTTCTTCCGAGTCACTGTCCTTCTGTTGCATTGTCTCATTACATGTCACAGTCGTTGGTTTATCAAGGTAAGAAATAGTAATATTGTAGGGATAAAGATATGAAAAAAAAATAGTAATAATAAAACATCAAGGCATTTAAAATGTTAAACAAAATGATTTCAAATAATGTTTTTCGAAATGGAACACTTAAAATATTATTTAAAACAAAATATCAAAGAGGAAATCATTTTCAAAAGTAAACATTGCTATCAGCCTTGCTACCCCGAGACTCGTCGGGCCCTTGATGGTTTAGTGGTCCAGTTCTTGAGAAATGTTCCCTTCTTCACTGCCTGAATAGTAAGGCCTTCTTCTTCCTCATCCTCCTCCTCAACTATTACACAATAATCCATATCATCGTCTTCCAAGAACAAATTCCTCAATGCTGCCAAGGCTTCTTCTTCCTCTGATACCCATATTGTATCGGCCTGCTGGAAGGTCTGATTCAGGTGCAACACGGGTTTCTCAAGAGGAGAGTATGGACCACGCCATGGTGGCGACCAATTCCAATATTCCTGCCAGGTATATTGATATCCGAGCCCGAAGGTTGTGCTATGGCACTTTAGTTGTACTAGTTTGGAGATACCTTGTAGCTTTTTACTAAGCCCCTTACCCTGTTCCTACCCTACACATGCCAGTATGCTCTCTATTTTGCTACTCCACCATTTATCCTTCTCAATCGCGTTAATACGTTCGATGCGATAGTAGGTTTCTCCACCTAATTTCCTTCTCTTTTCTACCACTAGAACAGCCTGACTGGTGTAAATGGGATTGATCCCATCTCCATGGATGATCACTTATTGATTGTTCCATTCAAATTTTACCACTTGGTGCAGAGTAGATGAGACATCTCCAGTGGCATGTATCCAAGGCCGTCCCAGTAGTAGATTGTAGGAGGCGGATATGTCTAGTACTTGGAATTCAACATCGAACCAGGTAGGAACCATTTGCAAGCATAGGTTGGTTTCTCTAATCGTGGCTCTTTGTGACCCATCGAATGATTTCACATTCATATATCCTTCTCGTATTTCATGTAGGCGTTTGCCCAACCTCTTCAGAGTTGTCAGGGGATAGATGTTGAGGTTGGACCCTCCGTCTATCAGAACTCTGGCAATAACTTATCTTCACATAGCACTATGATGTGCGGTGCCCTGTTGTGGCTTAATCCTTCAGGTGGAAATTCGTCTTCATGGAATGTGATCTTATGTCTTTCCAACACTTGTCCCGCCATATTGGTCATTTCTCCACTAGTAATGTTGTTGGGAACATATGCTTCATTCAGCACCTTCATCAGAGCATTCCTGTGTGCTTCGAAATTTTGCAGCAACAACAAGATGGATATCTGGGCGGGAGTCTTATTCAGATGATCAACAACAGAATACTCCCTTGCTTGTTGGAAGCTTTCTTAGTTGTCTCTCCCAGATGCTCAGGTGTGTAAATTCTTCTTGTCCTGGTCATTTCTTGTGCAGCGCCGGACTCTTCCATTTTTGCTTTCCACTTTTTCCTAGCCTCGACAACATAATCCCAAGGTACAACATTGGAACTAAAAGATGGTGTGGATGTCACCGTCACAGTGAAAGGTGTGGATACTTCTACCTCAAACAGCGCAGGTGTAGCTGCAGGTAGTGTCACTTCTACTTCAAAGGGAGCCGGTGCGGCTACCTCAACTTTGACTGGCGGATGTACCTGTACCACAATGGGATTGAGCGTGATTGCCGGCTTCTTAGGATCACCACCTTCCCGAATAAATCTGATTGATCCCTCGGGATCCCATTCCTCATCAGTTTCTATTATATTGACTCATTCACCCCTATGATCTGGGAGGGGTTTTTTGCGGACATTGTGTGTGGTTTCTTTCGCCTGTATGACCTTGGTATCAATCAGTGTTTGGATCATATCTTCTAGGGTGCGGCATTCATCAATAGTATGCCCCTTCATACCAGAATGGTACGCACACGTCTTGTTTGGGTTGACCCATTGTGACGAGTTTTCCATAGCCACAACGGGAATAAGGGTGACATATCCAGCAACTTTTAATCTTTCATACAATTGGTCGATGGGTTCAACAATAAGGGTGTATTTTCTGGGTGGTTTGTGATCAAAGTTGGGCCTGTTTTTTGGTAATTTGGACGAGCTGGGGGTGAATTATAATAAGCTGGTTGAGTATTATAGGTGTGGTAGGCGATAGAGGGTTGAGGATATATGGGAGGTGAAGGTTGGTATGTGAGTGGAGGTGTTTGGTACACAAATGGAGATTTCGGACCTTGGGCAACCATTATTGTTCCCACTTCTTTGTTCTTTGATACGCCACCTGATTGTAGTGCTTTATTCGTGGCTTGCAGTGCCTCGAAAATTTGTCACCATTCCACTTTTGATACCTTCCTTGATCCTTTCTCCGAGCTTGATGATATCGGAGAACTTGTGATTCTCTATTACCATTAACCTTTCGTAATATTTTGGATCCTGAGCCCTGATAAAGAACTTGTTCATTTGCTCTTCATCTAATGCCGGTCTGACCTTCACTGCTTCTGACCTCCATCGAGTAGTGTACTCGCGGAAAGTCTCAGTGGGATTCTTCTTGAGATTCTGGATATAGAAGACATCTAGTGCATTTTTCGTGTTGAATCTGAACCTATCCATGAAGTTCGACGCCATGCTTACCCAATTAGCCCATTTCTTAGGATTTTGACTTATGTTCGAACTTGGGAGGTTTGTAACCCTCCGACAGTTCCACATCTGGCTGAATGCACAAATCCTCGTAATTTAGACCTTCGATTCCTTTGCCTCCTTCAACACCCTGGACTCGGCTTGTGAGTTTCTTGAGCTCCTCTGCTATGTTCTTAATGAGCAGGTCCTTCTTGGCAGATTCTGGTGTATATGATATTGGTTGAGTAGAGTGGAGTAAGGTTTCCACGTATATGGGGTTGTTTTGGTGAAAGCCAGAAGTTTGCGTATAGTGGTGATCATTGGTTGAATTTTGGATATCGGGGATAGGCTGTGGGGTATTCTGAGTAGTGTGGTAAGTGTTTTGCGGATATTGAGTCGGGAGATGGTGATGTTAAGGCGGTGTAGGTATGGGTAAAAGATTTTGAGGAGGGGTTGTATATTGGTAGGGTGCGAGGGGATTCTGCAGGCGTTGGTTGGGTGTATTCTGAGGAAGTGCCGGATTTTGGGTATTTGGATGGTTGATATCTGGGACGTTTAGTGTGAGGGAGAGGTTTTCCAAATTACGGACCTGCTCAAGCTCACCTTGTAGTTCAAGTATTTTCTTTTCAAGCCGTAAAACCAAGTTATTTGGTGCCGGAGTACTCCGACCATCAGAAGTTTCCGCATTCTCAGCATGTGCGGTGTTGTCGTCACTCATGTTATCCATCTTAGCTTTCTCTTTTCCTTTTGATACACTTGGATGAGGAGGAGGTGGAGGGCCTCTGGATCTGGTGTGATATGCTGATGATGTCAGTATGTGTGAACCAACCTTAGGGGATGGGAATAATTAAAAAAAACAAAAAACAAAAACAAAAGGTAACCAAGTTAGTGAGAGCTCTGAAAAATGTTTGCAGTATTTAAACACATATTGCGGGAATGGAAATTCGCGTCCTAATTTGGGAGCCTTGTTGTGCCTGAGGTAGGCCTAGCGACAAGTAGATTTGGAGAATTTTAATGCCGATAATTGCCTCATTTCATTAATGCAATAAATAAGACGAATCTAAAAAGACAATAAGGTAAGTCACTAATGGCATTTGGTCTTATTACATTTGAAAAGAAAAACAAATAAGCCCAATATACTTGGTCTCAGAAGGACCTTCTCCAGGCCTAGTTCTCTTGGCTCCATCGATCAGGTTCCCCAGGTTGTGCATGTCCAGCAGCAGGTATGCCCTGGCGAGATGTCCTTCTTCGATGCCTTCAGCATTCTAGCAGTCTATGACTCTTTTCCTCATCTTTCCTTCCAACTCCATCAGACTCTGCTCCAGATATTCTAGCCTTTCATTTGATCTGGTAGCCATTTCCCTCCATTCATTGATTAGTTCCATATCAGTCTTGTGTTGTTCCAGATGCTCAGCCTCGGACTCGCGAACCTTTTTGTGCATTCTATTATACTTCACTTGTGCTTCGGCAACCTCATCTATGACTATGTTCCCTCGACCGACCACTGGCTCGACTATTCCTGCTATGTAGTCCTCCAACCATGATGGGTAAAAGTATGCATGACCTGCGTGATATCGATACGGCTCGATGGTGTACCTTTCCACAATAATCTTCAAGTGCCACATATGCTGAGATTCACATTTGTATGGGATGTCATCATCCTGGAAATCCGCCATGTAGTAACTCATTTTGGAGACTCGTGGTATAATCTATTTTCTACCAGCTTGTCTCATGACCATGATAGGAACATAGGGATGTATACCTCTTAACTCGATCAACACCAAGTATGGAGCGTCCCTAGATCAGATGATGAACTCATTGGTGGGGAACCACTCGAACATCCAATAAACCTAGTCCTCAGTCAAGTTGTCAAAAAATTGCACCCATTCTATAGCATTCTCCGGTTGAGCAAAACCTATATGGGATAAAGGTCATTCTCTTGGGGTGATGAAAGGCTATGTGATCGTTCCACGACCTTTGCAGAAACTCTTGGCGTTATTGACCTCTCTGGAAATGTTCTAGCAACCAAATTTGTAGTAGCATATTACAACCCTCGAAGTGTTTGAACCCCTTCTGGAAGCAATCCAAGGCCCGATATATGTCTGATATAATCATAGGGACAATAGTATATGTTTGTCCCTCAATTCCCCCCATTAAAGCTTTGGTTACCATGGCCATTATGGTGTGAACTTTGTCCTTTTTTATTTGAAACACTATCATACCCAAGAAGCAGACTATAAACACGAAAACCCTGCGATGAATCCAACCCAAGGAAGTGATAGAGAACTGATCATGGAAGATACAGTAGGATTTGTTGTGACCGTATCATTCATAAAGGAAGTCAAAGGGTACATAGGACTTCTTTAGACACACCAAGTCGTCATTCTTTTTCAAACCCATCATTTTCACAAACCCTTCTTTAGTGCGATTTTCTGGCACCAATAAACCGGAATAGTCCCAAGGTAGTCCAGCGAATCCCCCTATTTCCTCCAAAAGAGGGGTCATGTCTATGTTGCCAAAATGGAACACGACCCTTTCTCCGTCCCATAACATTCTAGAAGCTTCGAACAACATGTTGTTTGGTTGGATATCTAGTAACGAAGGTAGGTTTCCAAGGACTCTTTTCACATGGTTTTTATCACTTGATGGAAGGTATTCCCACCAATCTATCAATAATGGTGGTATGTCATGGACCATGCCAAATCTGGGGACTTCGTTCCTCATTTTCTGCAAAAGAAATAGAGTTAGACCCTTTCCCTCTCCAGATTCGACTATTTATACATTAATGATTAGCATATTGGCACTTATTTCTCCAAATTAATGCACAGATCGTGGTTGTGTCCGTTGGGATTATAGAAACCCCGGTATACTTTGGACAAAGCTTTTCTTACAGGGTTATTATGTGGACAACACCTTAACCTACGCTAGGTTTAACCATGATGCATGTATAGTTATAATCAGAGTAAGGTTCCTATAGAAGTCTATTGGTACCCTCAAGCGGATGACTTGAGGGGAAAAGGCACAGAACCATCGACTGCATCGCTGATCGACTAGTTTTACCGCAAATAAGCATTTCTAAATTCAAATAGGGTGATATAAGAAGAGCGCAAACACTCATCAAGCGTTTCTATGGTATTAATTACGCACGAGTGGAATATGATGTTGAGCATGATTTATGCGACAGAAAATAGCACGTTGTCACGTATTTGCACGATGAAAAAAAAATGATAAATGCGGTATATAATAATTCTAAAGAAATTTAAGAAAGAAAACAAGGAGACAAGTCAGTTTCCATAGTAAAGAGTAATAAAACAAGAAAGAGAAATCGGAAATAACTGAAGATAGGCAAATAAATACACATAAAGTGGGAAGGGGAAGGGGTATGCAAGTATTAATGGAATAACAAAGACATGTTTAAAGACTAATTCACAAAATCAAGTTCGTTATGGTAAGAGCCTAGAAATTTCCCCAGCAGAGTCGCCATGTTGTCGCGGCCCCCTTTTTCTCGCTAAATCGGGTTACGATATTTCTGGAACAACTCCTTTTTGGGATGGGGTAAGGGATTTGAAGAGTCGCCACATAAAGGATTAAGGTGTGTTAGGGAACCTAGAGTAATTAACTCATAAAACCAGTTTGCATCACCATAGATCGGGTAAGGGCTCAAAATTACCTTGGGGGGAAGGTGTTAGGCACCCCTCGAGGTCCACAACGGTGGGTCCCATCTGAACTTAATTAAGCTAATTAGTCTAAAAGGAAAATAAAACCATTTGGACAAATAAAAATTACTTTAAACATAATTAAAATGGGTCCTAGATTTTTTAGCCTATAGGATCATTCCATGCAATACTTTGTAACTTCCCCCGAGTTGGGGTGTTACTCATAGTATTAGCGCACATATCATCATCTCCTTTACTACCCAATTACAATCTTTCAGTTGTTACCTAAGAATTCTAATAGCTTCTAACTCGCTCCTTGTGTGTGCACTACCCGTCCCTTAACTATGGTCCTGGAGGTATTTAGGACCTCTATTTAGGGTGATTCTAGACTGACCTATGTTACTAAAAAAATGAGAAATCTAGGCGACAAATAAAAGACAAATAGGAATTTCAAATAAACAAATAAGGGCTCACATTGACCTCAACACGTAAACACCAAAAGCACGCAATTGAATCAACAAACTTCGTTAATTTTAGGATCCTATAGGTAAGATATCTATATGAGCAGAAACAGAATGTAAAGAAGCAGTTTATTAAGGCGAGCATTGAGACCTTTTAGTGTGCCTACTGATTTTATTAGGCATGAATCTGGGCATTTCCGGGCAGCAAGATGTCATAATGTTTCAGGCCCAGAATCATTAGCAACTCCTACAGGCTTGCCTAAGTGATAACCAGAATTGATCGAACTCATAACTGATTAACAGAACCCTATAGGCATGGTTTCTATGAGTTTATTAATTATAAACCTATAACATGATTTCTAAGTGAGCTACTGATTTTAACTCATAGAGACAGGTTTTTTTATTCTTTTTAGATCTTATTGGCATGCTTTCTAATTGCTGAATTGATTTAAACCCCAATAGACATGATTTATATTAGTTTATATCCCATAGTAATGATTTCTAGGTTTGAAACTGATTTTTATTCCTATAGGCATGGTATCTATTAACCGTATGCGGACAGAAATTAAGCAGATTGCCAGGAAGAGATTATCATTTCAAACAAGCGGGATCTTATAGGCATGGTCACCATTGCACGTTTTGTTGAAAATATGTGTAGATCCTATGAACAGGATTTCTAATGCAGAATTAAATGAAAAGTACTATAAGCAGGATCTCGAGTATGCAAGCGTAAATACATAATCCAAATGATCAGGCAAGTTTTAAGGATTTCTAAACACAGTATAGTACTCACATAGCTCAACCAGCATAGTTAAATCCTATAGGCAGGATTTCTACCCAGTTTGGTAAAGAAAATAAGAAGACCCCCAGATTTTACTAGTTAACCCCAAATCTGTTATTACAGAGATTATTACAGCCCAGAGTGGATAAATTACATAAAAATATCCATTACACTATATGGAGCCTTCATAGGCCCAATATAAACCTGGGAACCAGTCCCTAGAACATAGCAACTCTGGAGCATAATAATGATTCATCCATGGAACATAAAATTGGGTTTCTAGTGTGTCAAAGTTCCCAAGGGCCTCAGAGACCCTGGTTAATGCTCACACTAGAACCACATTCAGAAAGATCTCATAAAAGGTTGGAAGACCAACCCCAATGTGTCAGAGTTCAAAGGAGTCTCAAGGATCCTAGGCAGTGCTCACACTAGGGTGGTGAGAACTTAAATGACTAAGAGTAGGAGATGAAAACCAGTGCATAAAGGGGGATAGGTTAAAAAATAATAGTTCAACTTCAGAAGCAAGCAAATTCAGAATACACAATTGCAAATAGAACTGCACCAAGAAACAAACAAAGTTCATGTTCAGCATGTAGTTCAAACAGATTGGAATGTGATTAGGTTAAATATTAAAGCAGTGATGGCTTGAACACAGAGACAAAAACAGACTGGACTTATAACAATCATTGTTTAATTACAGAAACCATTAGGCAAAACAACTAAGTTAGCCAGGTACATGAAATAGACAGACAGAGCAGATGAGTTAGGCAATAAACATATTTGATTACATGCTTATGCTACCTTATAAAGTTCAGAACAGGCTAATAAAACAAACTAAACCTTACATTAACTTATAAGAGTATTCATGATATTTGAAATAACCTAGTCTTAAGTTAACAGCATTACCAAATGAAATCATATAGTCATATAAAGGACAGAATCATGCTAGGAATTTAAACAAACTAGTCAAACAAAGCACAGAGAATGAAATTGCAAAGGTTAGGGTATACCATTGAGAAGAGAGCAAGTAAATATGCAATAACAGTTAAGTTCCAGAGAAGTTTGGCCTTGGCTTTCAGTCGGCCAAACAATGACCACTTAGTACATAAATAAGAACAAGAGAGAACAAAGAGAGCTTAAGTTTTTAGTGAGTAAATAAAATGAGGGTTCGTATCTGTCTAAGGGAGAGGGAGAAGGGGTGTAAATAGTGCAGAAAGTAGAACCCAAATATGGAAAATAGTTTAATTAAACATTAAAAAAAAGGCAAGTACTTAATCAGTCGAATTGAAACCCTAAACTTTAGGTAAAAATACACAAGATTGGCAGAAAATAAGGCAAAAGATCACACAATGCACACAATGAACATAGACGGAAAATTATTCAAAAAAAGCAGAGAATCGAACTAGATTGGTTCGAGTAAAAAGGGTCTGAAACCCTAATTTTGGGTAAATCATAAAATCAACAGAGAAATAAGGATAAAATAATCACATATTGCATACAATGAACATAGACATGAAACTATTCAAAAACAGAGAATCGAACTAGATTGGTTCAATTTAAAAGATCTGAAGCCCTAATTTAGGGCAAGTAAAAGGAATTAACGAAAATAGGCAGATTCATGCGCAATAGGGTGAATATAGAAGAAATAACATTCAAAATCAAAACTTGAACCAGTTTTGGTTCTAATAAGAGAATCTGAAAACCCTAACCTTAGGGTTAAGTACGAACCAGCGAGATACGAGGGAATCTGGATCTCATGATACAAATAACGTGTTTGGACTCAAGGTCGTCCAGATTCAAGAGGTAAAACTTTATAAGGACAGAATCAAATATGGGTTACTTGCCATGTTTAGGCAAGTACCTAAGTTATCCCATAATATAGCACCAAATAAGGGAAAAACACTGAAATGGTAAGGGGATAGGGATAAAATCTCATTAGGAACGAGATTTGGAGGGATCTGGGTGAGACGACGGAATTAGGGCCCATCGGTGGAGGGGAAATAAGGGCGGCGGATTTAGGAAATAAAGATTAGGGTAGAGAGGAGGGAGATATAAGGAAAGGGGGTCGTTATTTGTGAGTCGTTGATCATTTTGATCAACGACTCGGATTAAGGCGGACTGGGTTGGGTTTTAATTGAATGGGTAAGGGTATTTGGTTTAGGAGTATTGGGCTTGGGCTGGTTTGGGTAGTTTTAGGCCCGAATTTAGTTAAAAATGGGGCCAGATTTTAAATACCCAAATTTAACCAATAAATAATTTATAAAAATAATGGATAAATAATAAAAATATTATTTGTGCATAAGAATAAATAAAAACAATTATTTAAGATTATAAAAGTATAAAGGGATTATTTTAGCATAAATAAAGTAATTATAAATGCATATAGGCTATTATTATAAATGTGCAATTTTAGCCCTTAAAATGCAAATGTAATTATGATAAATATGCTAAAAATATTTAAAATATAATATGTGTGTAAATGATTAAATTAGATGATAAAATCATCATAACATAATTTGTGAGGTAATTAATGAGTATTTATATAATAAAAAATACAGGAATAAATTGATTTAAAGCCTTTAAAAATTATAGAAAATTATGAAAAATGCTTGTTCCTGCTTGTAAATCAAAGGATGATGCATGTACACTATTTTGAAGATATATATATATAAGGAAAAAATTGGGTATCAACAAGAGGTAAGCCCCTCTGTGTTGTGGACAATAGCATGTCTATGACGGCTATGCCAAGAGATGGGGGAAGACATCTCCTTGTCCTGCATGATGAATCTTTAACCTCCCAAGATCTTTCGTGGGGGAGTAATACATTTCAGCAAACGTGGTCACCATGCTTTGCTCACTAGAATGGATGATGACAACGACCATGGATGGATGGAGCGGTTCGTTGTAGTTTCCACCAGGGACATCATCCCGGCCATAACTCCATATTTCCTCAAGTCATGGACTTTTACACATAAGTTCAATGTCTTCCTGATTAAAGGTTGTTTCATGTTGTTATTGATCCTTCTCTTTTCATTATTTCAGCAAATCGGTGGACACCACCAAGGGTTGAAGGCTTGGACCAGTGGGTCTAGAAGATTTTGGATATTACCACGCCTGAGACCCCTCGATGGAAAGAATTGGCCCTTAAATACAGGTGGAAAACCAAAAGCCATGGTGAGTTGATTCTCAAACTAATCTTGTTTTTACCTCATGTATAAGAAACTTGGCTAAATTCTCTTTCCGTTGAATTCAAGTATTCCACAGGTGCAGGTGCTTCCTCTTAGAGTCCCCATCCAGATAAAAATAAAAGGGTAAAGAACGTCGCGCCCGAACCAGCCACAACCACTATGGTGATTGATGATGACGATGGGGGAGCCAGGGATGAAGGGGCTTCCCTATAGAGGAGACGATGACCTTCATCAGCTCAACGGAATGCTAAATTTTAAGAGCTAATAACACCAACCGAGGACGACGTCCAAGCACTCTAGGGAGAGTGTGATATAGTGAAGGATGACAATTCTCGCTTCCGATCAGCACTCGCTGCTCCCGATACTGTATGATGACCCAAAGGGTCATCTTATGAATTAAGACTCCATTACAGGCTCATTAACCTTAAGAAAGACTAATTTTAATTACTTCGATTTGTGTGCACAGTCCGAGCGTGAAACCGGAAAGCTTTTATGTGAAAATGTGAGAAATAATAATTTTAGAATTTAAAATTTAGTTTTAGTTGACTCGAGTCAACATTTTGAGTAAACGGACTCGGATCTATGTTCCGACGATCTCGGGAAGTCCGCAGTAATATATGGGACTTGGGCGTATGCCCCGAATTGAATTCTGAGGTCCCTAGCTTTAGAAATCAATTTTTTGAAGAAAATTGTTATGCTGGATTTTTAAGGAAATAAAGAAATGAAATAATGTTTGAAATCGTTGGTATCAGGCCCGTATTTTGGTTTCGGATCCCGGTACAACTTTGTTGTGATATTTAAGTCCTATTTGTGAAATTTGGTGAGAATCGGAATTGATTTGACGTGATTCGGACGTTCGATTGCGAAAATAGTGAAATTGATATGTTCTTGAGAAAATCATGAGTTTTGAGGTTGAATTCGTAGTTTAAATGTTATTTTTGTGATTTGATCGCACGATCAAGTCCGTATGATGTCTTTAGACTTACGTGCATGTTTGGTTTGGACGGGCTCGGGTGAGTTTCGGGTAGGCTACTGAGTGTTTAGAACTTAGAAATCTCAGGTGGTGCATCTGGTGTCTGTCACCACGCCTCTGATCTCGCAATTGCGAGATCAGGCTCCGCAATTGTAAAGCTGACAGATCTGGGAAATGCGACATTTTTGTTTGCAAATGCAAACCAAGCCTGGGAAGGCCATCCTCGCAAATGCGAGATTTAATTCACAAATGCGAGATTTAATTCGCAAATGCGAAGACTGCCCAGCAAGCCCAGAAGTCGCAAATGCAACATTTAGGTCGCAAATGCAAAGGCATCAGTAATTTGATGGGTTCGTAATTGCGAACCCCTGATCTCATTTGTGATAACCGCAGCCTGTTAAGTGGGATTTTAGACGAGATTTTCACCCATTTTTCAATTCTCTCAAACCCTAAACCTCCATAGGCGATTTTTCAAAGACTCAAACTTCTCCAAATCATAGGTAAGTGATTACTAACTACTTTCTTTCAATCCTTTACAACTTTTTACAAGATTTCAACCAAAAAACCTAGAACTTTCATGGTAAAATTTGGAATTTTTGGGTAGAACTTAGGAATTTTGAAATTTGGGAATGTAGACCTCGAATTGAGGTCAGATTCCAAAACCAATTGTATATCTGGGCTCGGGGAAGAATGGGTAAACGGATTTTGGTCCGAACCTCGAGTTTAGACCAAGCGGGCCCGCGGTCGATTTTTGTCTTTTGATAGGAGAACATAGGAAAACCATAGTTTTGAATTAAAGTTAATTCCTTTATCAATAATTGATGATATTGAACCAATTATGATTAGATTCGAGGCGGTTAGAGGCAAATTCTAAAGGAAAAGTTGTGATTGAGCAGAAAGTGGCCTGCGAAATTGAGGTAAGTATTTGGTTTAAACTTGACTTGAGGGAATAGGAATCCCCAACTTAAATGCTATGTGAAATTTCATGTGTGTGGTGTATAGGTGAGGTGACAAGTATCTATGCACCACCAAATTATCTGTTTAACATGATCCCTTCCCCGGTTCCAATTCACTATATTCCTGTCTTGATTGTTTTCGTGATTTCGATGCCTCCATGTCTACTTGTTTTCATCAACTTGTTGTTAAATATTATTTTACGTATTTGGAAGTGTTAGTTGATCCCTTGGCTTCATTGTTGTACAAAAAGGGTTGAGTTGGTTGACAGTATTTTACGATACACTCCGATTGGTTTCACTGTGAAATGATAATTGATGAAGTTCATGAATAGTATAGTTTTCTGCTTACAATTATTGAGACATAAATATTGTGAAAGACTTTGACCTAAATTGTGAGATTTTTTTTATAAATAAAGAGATGTGATTGTCTGGTTGGAGCGGGTTGCACGCCGCAACAAGGAGTAATAAGGGAGGACAGGTGGGATCGGGTTGCACGCTGCAACATGAGAAATAAGGGTGATATATATAGGGAGGAGCAATAAGGGTGGACAAGTGGGAGCGGGTTGCGTGCCGCAACAAGGAGAAATAAGGGACGACATTTATGTTTTACTGATTGTATGATAAAGACTGGAAAACTTACTGTATTATTCTATTGTTCCCATACTCTGCTTTTACCGTTATTTTAAATTGAAACTTGGAAATTTTTGTGAGGGTTGGTTATAGCTGAGATCTGGAAAAGTTAACCGAAATGTTTTATTAATTGTTGCAAGTTATTGTTTAATTAGTTTATTATTCCCTTCTTGCTCTATTATACACTAGTATTAGTACCCGCGCAATGTGCGGAAAAAAACCATGTAAAAGTTGACTTGGATTATTTGAATTGGAAATAACTTTAAAATATAAACCTTTCATATAAAATTTTTTATATAACCATTAAATATTAATTAAGAAGCAGGACATGAAACTATTTCTCAAATCCCATAATCAATAATCTATTTCCTTTTCTATATTTGTAACAACCCAACAACTTGAATTTACTATTTGCATTCGTTTTGCTATCAATTTTAAAGAACACTAAACATGTCATATTGGGATATATGTTGTTTGAACACATTAGATCATTTTATTTTAACAAAATTTTAACTACCACTTTATTTTTCATCTCAACTTCAAATAAATCTTATTCTTCTACATATTTAAACATTTTTTTTATTTTATAGTTATTGTATTATTCATTCCTTAATATTATTATAATGTCATGCGATTTTTTATTAGCTTAGCAATTGACTTAAAACTTTACTTATTACCCAACATACCTAGTATATTCTCACATCTAGGACCCAGTATTACCCTTTTAATAATCATCGATATATATATATATATGCTTTTATCCTCTTAATCAAAACTCTTCTATCATTTAAATATATTTATAATATTTTTAAGCTCTCTATTTTTCTTTTTATACATTCTCTTTCCTATTATGAAATTTTAATTATTTTTTTAACATTAATATTTTCTTATAATAAAAGTAATATAAACAACAACTTTGAATTGTCTAAAACATTAATACATAACTTTTTTTATTATTATGTTCCAAATCCATTTGACTCTTCTTATAATTATTTTTCTATTACATCCAATTAAATTTTCTTTCTCTTTTAGTTTCAAGATACAAATTTGACTTTTAATATTCCCTAGTAAAATAACCTACATTAGACATTAATTTCTTATTATTAAATTTTGAATTTTTTATCAAATATTTCTTAAAATCTAGTAAGACTTCAATTTCGTGGGTCTATCCATGGTTTGAGCATTCTCATCATAATTTTAAGAAATTTCTAATTTCAAGCTCAAATATTCCTTCCATTTTTAATATTAAAATTTTAATTATTTTTCTTAATTTTGCTATTATATTATATAATATATAGCAGTACACGTGACTTCTTATTAACTTAACACTTTATTTAATATTATTTTTCTTTTATATTTATTTTATTTAAAAGTATTTCTCGAAATTCTTAAATTATTTAAACTTACCAATAATATTTGTAAGTTTTGTATATTTACTTCATTTTATTTATAAACTAATTTGTTGTATGAATATCCTCTCTTTAGCTCTAATATATTTTTATTAG
>ML395458.1:0-17594 GCA_005239525.1 Nicotiana knightiana | reverse complement strand
CGCGGGGAGAGAGAGAGAGAGGAGTGGAGTGTTTTTTTTCTTTTGTGGGTATTTGGGTAGGAGATGGATTATAATATTAGTATAGGTGGGTATTTGAGTTGGGTTAAATGGGTCAAGGTTTTAGAATATAAAAAGAAAACAAAAAAATAAATAAATTACTTACCCGACCCCCAGCCCGGCGCCTAGCACTGTGTATGGCGCTGGGGGGTTTTTTCTACTGGTTGCAGCGCCCCAGGCAGCGCTGGGTGCTGCCCTGGGCACTGTTCACGAATTTTTAAAAACAATAATATTCCGATCCCCCAAGCTTTTTAAATACTCAATTACATGTCCTACACCATTATATCTATAATTACTATTCCTATAAAGAAAAATGTTTAATCTATCTACTCTAAAGAAAAATTCAAGAAGTTAACTACAAAAGCAATATAAAAATTGGATTGCCTCCCAACAAGCGCCTGATTTAACATCACGGCATGACGCAAAGTCTCGCTTTACTCATCAGCAAATACGACTTTGATTTTCTCGCAACTCATTGCAAAAATGGGTCCTTTCAGCACTAATCAAGTCACGTGGAGTCCCAAACGTCGAAAATATATTCTTCTTTACAAACACAGCTACAACTATGGCATCATTTGTCGACAATTCAACCGCCTCTACCCATTTTGACACATAGTCAACTACCAACAAAATGTACTTATTTCCTCTGGATGATGGGAATGGTCCCATAAAATCTATCCCCCAAACGTCAAAAATCTCCACCTCTAAGATATTATTCAAAGGTATCTCGTGCCTCCTCGAGATCGTTCCGGTCATCTGACACTGATCACACTTTTTAACAAATGCATGGGCGTCTTTGAATAGAGTTGGATAGAAGAACCCGGATTGTAGTACTTTCGCCGATGTTCTATCGCCACCATGATGGCCCCATAAGGCGATGCATGGCAATCATACAACACCAATTCTACCTCTTTTACTGGAATGCATCTCCTTATCAACCGATCAACACATTGTACAAATATGGCTCATCCCAGTAGTAAAACCTCACATCATGTAAGAACCTCTTTCTAGCCTCAGATTCAATCTCTAGCGGAAATACCCCACTCACAAGATAATTCACATAATCAGCATACCATGGAGGAGGGTCTTGGGTTACAGCAAAAGGTTGCTCATCAGGAAATACTTCTTTGGTTTGTCCACCTTCCTCCACATGGTCATGATTTTCCAGCCTTGACATATGGTCAGCTACCCGGTTCTCAGTGCCCTTTCGGTCTCTTATCTCCACATCAAATTCCTACAACAACAAAACCCAGCGCATAAATCTAGCTTTAGACTCTTTCTTCGTAAATAAATACCTGATTGCTGCATGATCAGTGTGGACTATGATTTTTGTTCCCACCAAGTATGCACGAAATTTCTCAAAGGCCCACACAACAGCCAATAATTCCTTCTCAGTGGTGGTGTAATTCAGCTGTGCATCATCAAGAGTCTTACTCACATAGTAAATGGAATAAAATACTCTGTCTTTCCATTGGCCTAACACTGCCCCAGTAGCATGGTCACTGGCATCACATATAAGTTCAAATTGTAACGACCCGGTCGGTCGTTCCGAGAGTTTAGCCCCGTTTCCCTTGTTTTTGCTTCGCTATATGTGGTTCAGCTTCATTATGTTGTGTTAGATTTGTTGGCTCGGGCTCGGAGCAATTTTTGGAGAGAAAGGAGACACTTAGTCTCTTAACTTGGTTCAATAGTGGAAAAGTCAACCGGAAGTTGACTTATTGGTAAACGACCTTGGAATATAGAATTTATGGTTCGTATAGCTTTGTTAGGTGATTTGGGACTTAGGAGTGTGTTCAAAATGTGGTTTTGAAGTCCGGTGTAGAATTAGGCTTGAATTGGCGAAAGTTAATTTTTGGCGATTTCCGGTCGGCAGTGGAAAATAAGCTATAGGGGTCGGAATGGAATTTCCGAAGTTGAAACAAGTTCGTAATGTCATTTTTAATATGTGTTGCAAATTTTTAGGTCATACAGACGCGTTTTGGTTTGTTTCGGCATCATTGGCGGAATTTTGAAGTTTCAAAGTTCACAGTCTTGAATTTGATGTGATTTTAGTGTTTTTGCGTTGTTTTTTGTGTTTCGAAGGCTCGAATAAGTTTGAATTATGTTATGTGGTGTGTTTCTAGGATTATTTGAGGTCTCGGGGGCCTCAGGTGTGTTTCGTGTGGTTAACGGAGTGTGTTTGGCCTTAAAAAGGCTGCTATTGCTGCTGTATTTTTCTTGGTCTGGTTTCCTTATATGTGATCGCAATGGTGAGGATACAATCTCATAGGTTTATAGGTGAGGCATCACAAAATTTTTATATGTGATTGCCTTTAGTGGTCCGCGATCACGAAGTGAGAGGAGCCAGAACAGTACGGTTGTATGAGGGGCATTGCGATCACACAGTCTGGGCGAGTGTGGCAGGGGTGTGTTTGGGTAATCTATGCGAACGTGATTGGCTGGACGCAATCACACAGTGGGAGGAGATCCAATGCATAAACGAACGCGTAGCTGGAGACGCGACCGCACTGAAGAATATTTAGTGCTAGGCAGAATGTTTTAAAAGGCCATTTTTGCGAATTTAGTCTATTTTTCCTCCATTGTTGAGCGGGTTTGGAGCTCTTTGAGAAGGATTGAAGAGGAAATCGAAGGGAATCACTTGGAGGTAAGACTATCGACTTCATAACTCGATTCTATGTCGTTTTCTAAGTAATTAAACTGGAAATTTGTTGAATTTAAACCCAAAATTTGGGGAGGTTAGGGGCACGAGAATTGGAAATTTCTTTTGATGATTTGAGTGGGCAATTGTGGTCCGATTTTGGTGTTCTTGGTATGTACAGAATCGTGGGAGGATCAGGATTCTAGTGATGTAAATTTTATAGAATTCCAAGATGTGGGCTTGGGGCTCGCGTTAGGCCAATTTCGAGAATTGTGCCTAAACTTGATAGTTTTTGTTTGAGCCTTGTTCAATTAGCGTATATTGATAATGTAAATCTGGTTTTGGTTAGATTCGGAGAAATCGGGAGCCGATTCGAGGGGCAAGAGCATCGCGGATTAGTATTTTGGCCCGGGTGGAGGTAAGTAATGGCTATAAATCTTGTCCTGGGTATGAAACCCCGGACTTCGTATTTCCCACTATTTTTAGAATGGCGCACATGTCGGATGACGAGTATGTGGCGTGCACTAATTTTTGGATTGGACTTGGTCCTCTCCGTGGCAACTATTGAGCTGCGTATTTTACTCTAAACCATATGTTAAATTGTGTTCTAGAACTATTGCTATATTTGGGCTGTAAGCCATGTTTGGGACCTCGTGCCGACTTGTTTAGACCCCTTGGGGGGATTTTTACTACTATTTCCTTACTGAGTTGACTTATAATTTACACTCAGTCATATTGTGCTTAACTGTTTTTGAAACTCAGCCTTATTTACACTATTTTGAGATATAAAATGATGTTTTGGGTCGAGTATCCCGTTTTACTGATACGCCCGAGGGGCTTTTGAGAGTTGCTGACTGAGTAAGGCCGGGGGCCTGATTGTGAGGATATGATATTCCACGAGGTGGCTTGATATTAGCGCTTGGGTTGAAGGATTACTTCTGGAGTCTGTACACACCCCCAGTGAGCGCAGGTACCTATTGAGTATTGAGTGTGAGTGCCGAGTGATGAGTGATTGGGAGGCATGAGTGACTGTAAGGTTTCCCGAGAGGCTGATTATGAGTGAATGTGAGTATGCCCGAGGGGCTGATTATGAGTGATTGTGAGGTATTCCCGAGGGGCTGATTATGAGTGACTGTGAGGTATGCCCGAGGGGCAGTTTCTGATACATGTTTTTGCCCGAGGGGCTACTTATGATTTTACCACTTTCACTCTGGACTTATGTAATATGTTTTGCCCGAGGAGCTCTTTATGATTTTTATCATTTTTACACTAAACTTCTTGAAAGTTATTTTGAAACTATTGGCAAGTATATTTCCAAATGATCTTTACTGAAATCGGCTTTTAAGCATGATGATTTAACGTATACATTGTTGGAAAGAAAGGATGTGCTTATTGTGAATTGATGATTTGATTTTTATGTGTTTCTTACCGCTCAGACTTGATTTATTTTCATTACTACTGAGTTGGCGTACTCACATTACTCCCTACACCTTGTGTGCAGATCTAGGTGTTAGGCCAGAGTGAGCTGTGTATCTGATCCAGAGATTTCTCGGAGATTTTGTGAGGTAGCTGCACGCGTCCGCAGTCCTGCTCTCTCTCCTGCTTACTATTATTGGTTTATTTTTTTTTTAAAGTTTTATATTTATGTAGATGCTCATGACCAGTGACTCCGGGATCTCGGGGATTATATTTAATATTCGGTATAACTTTAACTATTTTAAAAATGTTTAAATGGAAGCTTATTACGATTTGAGTGTAGTTTTGGCTGGCCTATTCCACGATAGGCGCCATCACGGCTGGCTTAGATTTGGGGTCATGTCAAGTTGGTATCAGAGCGCTAGGTTACATAGGACTCACTGGTCATGAGTAGGTTTAGTAGAGTCTTGCGGATCGGTACAGAGACGTCTGTATTTATCTTCGAGAGGCTGCAGAACCCTTAAGAAAAATCTCACATTCTTGAATTCTTGTCGTGCGAATCCATTTATTTCAGCTAAGAGCGTAACTCTTGAATTCTTTCCATGTATTCGACCGCGCACGAGAGCGCTTGGTATCAACTGTGCATCTACGGCTTGTGACTTCCATGGATGAGATGTGATTTTGGCATGTTGGTAATGGGCTAGTCTGGAGGACTTGAGGCCGAATTCATTCTGTGGCTTGAATGCTAAGATTTCGATTGTGTGTGCCGTACATTTGGGGACTTATATGTCCGTTTGTGTTCTTATTGATGAGAATTGGTGACTAGATTGCTACGTGGTGAGTGTGATTTGATGGTTGGCCGTGTTCAGATTGTTTGATTGTGACAAAAGGGTTGGCCATAAATGTGGCAAGAACTATTGAGTGTTTGATTTCTGTCTCGGATTGGTATATGGCTTCCAGTTGTGAGTGTATTAGAAGACCTCTCATGTTGTTTAGTTGTGGAGTGAAGCGGATCTTCTGTTGGGTTATGAGTTCCTGGTGATGTATTTTGGGTTGATCATTGCCCCAATAGCGTTCATGTATTTGATTAACGGTGTATTCTAGCCGTATTAGCACTCCTTGTTATTGTATTCGTTGATGGAGTCCTGGCATATATGCGTAGCCAGGAGTAGAATACTCAGTATTTTAGGATGGCATTATAAGGATTCAGGGAGGAAAGGTTGTATGCAAAGTTCTCCGAGTGTGAATCTTGGCTCTGTTCAGTAGCATTCTTGGGACACATGGTGTCCAGTGAGGGTATCCATTGGTCAGATGTGTGTGGGTAGAGCTTCCAGAGGCTCAAGATTTCTTAGACCACCACTCTAGTGTTAGTTCTTCCATCAGCTTCAGGTTCTTACCACGTATTGTGATGCCTCGAGGGTACGCGTTGTTTGTGTTTAGATGCAGAAGGGTGTAGTGATTGCGTGATAGTTATATGGTCTTCAGAAGTGTATAGAGAGATATCAGTTTGAGGCTAAGCGGGCAGGGGTATCTCCTGCGGGTTGTCCTGGGGTGTGTGATCCTTATGTTGTTCTGTAGTAAGTTCTCTTCTACCAGTAAATGATATATGTTGTAATTTGAGTTTAGATTGCTTGTGGAAGTTGGCATGACTATTACAATGGTGAATGCGAGATTTGCAGATGACTTGAGCTATTAGACGGGTTGTGTTATTATGGGCGTTGTGAGTTATTGGTTGTCTTGATCGTTGGCTTTGAGCCAAGTTGGGCAGTTTGTTAATGATAAGTTGATTACACGATTATGTGTTGTGTTGGTTTCAGTTCGAGGTATATTGGTAAATCAGTTATGACCTGCAGATGTGGGGTCTGGTAATGACACGAGTAATGGAAATTTGTTTGATATAGGTTGTAATGTACTCCATTGGGTAAATGGGTTCTATTGAATGATTGAGTGGTAATTGTAAAAGGTGTAGTGTGTGCAGTGTATGAACTTATTTGTGGCTTCAAGTGAGTGGATTACTTTCCTAGTATGTTAGTGTGCAAACGGGTCAGGTCGATTCTGTCTAATTGGTCAGTGTAATTGAGATTTACATTGGAGGGTATCAAGACTTATGGCATTTCTACATTATCATGGATTCTACATATCAATATCAAGAAAGTGAAGGTGATGGATTGAGATTCGCATGAAGTCTCTTCAGGGTAAGTATTTTGAATGTGATACTCTTGGGGATATTTGAGAGAGTATTCAGCGGCTTACGAGCCTTAGGCGGTATGGTGTTATGCTTGGGTCTCGTGAGGTGAGTCTGGGTTGAGAATTGTGGTATTACGACAAGGAGAAGTATCAATTTGAAGGTAAGTCAGAAGAAACTTAGGTAAATAGGACAACTTGGTAGTAGGTCAGATCGACATGGTAAGGGATACAATTAGTTCTTTGGGTGTTCATGAGGTAATGAGTTTTTACAGGTGTTTCTTAGCAATGCTCTTGGATTTTTGGTGGCCTGTGTAGCTTGGTTGAGTTAGAATGGATTCAGTCCTGACGGTTTTGTGTTGCACAAATGGGATTTCGGATAGTTTCTGATGGTTTCTACCATGGTTAAAGATGCATATTTTCTTCTGGCGTGAGGTGCAGGTGATGTATAGTGATTTTACTTCTAAATGGGATCAAATGGAAGTTCTTGTCTAGTTGGGTACGTATTTTCTTGTGGCTCGGAAGGGATCATGAAGTTCCTATAATTGCCCTAGGATGGCATGGCATATGCAGTATGTTGGGTAGAGTTGAGATTTGCATATGTGAGGTCACAGTTCAATTCTGGAAGGAAGGTCAAAACAAATTTCTTAGACAACATCATCAATTCCAGACGACTAGGTAGATGTTAGCACTGTTGGGCGACTTGATGAGGGTATACATTTCAGAAAGGTCATGTGTGGAGTTAAGGGTACTTCATTGGTACTTCGACGCTCTCTTGTTGGATCGACTGCTGATATTCAAGGTTTCTTGGTAACATGGAAGAATTATAGGGGTATCCCTCGTGGAATGATTGAGTATTAGGGACGTTCTAAGTATTCGAGCGGTGGAGTTAGGATCAGATATAGTAATTCGTACGCCTCATGGACTTCGAGACTGAGAGTTCTCATAAACAGGGTATTTTGTGATAGCGAACTGTGAAGATGCAAGCAAGCTAGTCAGATGTTAGTAGGTACCATGGTTAAGTCATTGTGAACTTCTCGGTGAGTTATCTATCTGTTGTGAGTGACCAGAGTTGATTTAGGGTTATTGGTAGGCTAGTATGGGTGTGTGTTCTGCACCGGGTCAGAATTGTCAGCTCCAAATTTCTATTATTGAGGAATGTACCATTCGATTGTGATTGAGTTTATTCATGTTCCGGAGTGATCTATGAGTTACCCTTCAGTGTTGCGAGAAGTTGTGATTATTGGTTATATGCACATATGGTGCGGTTCTAGTTGGGCTTTATAGCTAGATTTGAGTAAGGTAAGTAATTGGGCATTGCGAGGTTGAGATGTATTGGTTATGTTTTTTCTGATTCGTGTGGCATGGTATCATCCGATTTCCCCGTGGTTATGGAAATGCACTTTGAGTACTTGATGTCAAATTTCAAATGGTTATTGATTTTGGGCAAGGTGGCTTGAAATATTTCATGTGGACCAGCGGTTGGATGAGATCGCGTAGTTTAGCGGAGTTATGTATGACATTTGGTTTTGGATTTGTGTGTTTTGATATTTCACGATGTGTGCCAGGCTTTTAGAATGATATTGTGATGGTAATTGTTAATGGCGGGACGGTCCTCTCGTGTGAATCTTTTATATAATTTGATTACATTGTGATGTTGCTATTGAGTGCACGAGTTGCACAGGTTATGGCTTCGAATTGTATTGATGTGCCATGTCAGCAGAGTGGTCGTGTTAGATGAGAAGAGGTCATTGGACCTAGAATGAATATTGTCAGAATTGTCTACAACATAGTTGGAAGGATAAATATCGGGAGTCGGCTTAGAAATCTGCTATAATTCCTGTTTGGGAAGGGGGAGCTTCATGTCTGACTGATCAGACGAATGGTTGTTAGTTTCTATGTGTTTTTTTCATCATCGGCAGTATATGGAAGTGTTAGAGCGAGGCATTTCTGGATAAGAGGTCATGTACCGGCATTGGGTTGTTCTGAGCAGGTATTGTGATTAGGAGTTATCGCTATGGGTGTTTGAGTCACGCGGTGTATTATGTGATTTCATCTAGGGTGCGTATATGGCTTGATCCAGCATGTTCAGACTTGTTCAGTTTATGGTTATAGAATTTTGATCTTGTATATTATTTCAAAAGTGGGAATTTGGTTCTAAGTTTTATGGGTCAGTATTGGATTTCGAAATTTCAAGTGTGTTGTGCTATTCGACCTATATAGGATAGGGTGACGTGGGATCACCCCCCGGGTATGTGCATGGTAGGCTACGTGGCAGCTTGATGGTGTTGGAGAACAACTCTTGGCACGTTTGAGGATGAAGGTATGTTTAAGTGGGGGAGGATGTAACGACCCGGTCGGTCGTTCCGAGAGTTTATCCCCGTTTCCCCCATTTCTGCTTCATTATATGTGGTTCAACTTCATTAAGTTGTGTTAGATTGGTTGTCTCGGGCTCGGAGCAATTTTTGGAGAGAAAGGAGACACTTAGTCTCTTAACTTGGTTCAATAGTGAAAAAGTCAACCAGAAGTTGACTTATTGGAAAATGACCTTGGAATGTAAAATTTATGGTTCGGGTAGATTCGTTAGGTGATTTGGGACTTAGGAGTGTGTTCAGAATGTGATTTTGATGTCCGGTGTAGAATTAGGCTTGAATTGGCGAAAGTTAGTTTTTGGCGATTTCCGATCGGCAGTGGAAAATAGGCTATCGGGGTCGGAATGGAATTCTGGAAGTTGGAACAGGTTTGTAATGTCATTTTGGATATGTGTGCAAATTTTCAGGTCATTCTAACGTGTTTTGGTTGGTTTCGACATCATTAGCAGAATTTTGAAGTTTCAAAGTTCATAGGCTTGAATTTTATGTGATTTTGGTGTTTTTGCGTTGTTTTTGGTGTTTTGAAGGCTCGACTAAGTTTGAATGATGTTATGGGGTATTTTGGTAGGATTGGTTGAGGTCCCGGGGGCCTCGTGTGTGTTTTGGGTGGTTAACGGAGTGTGTTTGGCCTTAAAAGGACTGCTGTTGCTGCTATATTTTTCTTGGTCTTGTTTCCTTATATGAGATCGCAATGTTGAGGCTGCGATCACATAGGATTATAGGTGAGGAAGCATAAAATTGTTATATGCGATCGCCTTTAGTGGTCTGCGATCGCGAAGTGAGAGGAGCCAGAACAGTACGGTCGCGTGAGGGGCATTGCAATCGCATAGTGTGGGCGCGTGTGGCAGGGGGTGTTTGGGTAATGTATGCGAACGCGATTGGCTGGACGCGATCGCACAGTGGGAGGAGAGCCAATGCATCACGAACGCGTAGCTGGAGACGCGATCGCACTGAAGAATATTTAGTGCCGGGCAGAATGTTTTAAAAGGCTTTTTTTGCGAATTTGGTCTATTTTTCCTCCATTGTTGAGCGAGTTTGGAGCTCTTTGAGAGGGATTGAAGAGGAAATCGAAGGGAATCACTTGGAGGTAAGATTATCGACTTCATAACTCGATTCTATGTCGTTTTCTAAGTAATTAAACCAGAACTTTGTTGAATTTAAACCCAAAATTTGGGGAGGTTAGGTGCACGAGAATTGGAATTTTTTTTTGATGATTTGAGTGGGCAATTGTGGTCCAATTTTGGTGTTCTTGGTATGTACAGAATCGTGGGAGGATGAGGATTCTAGTGACGTAAATTTTATAGATTTCCGAGACGTGGTCCTGGGAATCGGGTTAGGCCAATTTCGAGAATTGTGCCTAAAATTTATAGTTTTCGTTTGAGCCTTGTTCATTTAGCGTATATTGATAATGTAAATCTGGTTTTGGTTAGATTCAGAGCAATCGGGAGCCGATTCGAGGGGCAAGAGCATCGCAGATTAGTATTTTGGCCCGGGTGGAGGTAAGTAATGGCTATAAATCTTGTCCTGGGTATGAAACCCCGGACTTCGTATTTCCCACTATTTTTAGAATGGCGCACATGTCGGATGACGAGTATGTGGCGTGCACTGATTTTTGGACTGGACTTGGTCCTCTCCGTGGCAACTATTGAGTTGCATATTTTAGTCTAAACCATATGTTAAATTGTGTTCTAGAACTATTGCTATATTTGGGATGTAAGCCATGTTTGGGACCTCGTGCCGACTTGTTTAGACCCCTTGGGGGATTTTTACTACTATTTCCTTACTGTGCTTACTTATGATTTACACTCAGTCATATTGTGCTTAACTGTTTTCGAAACTCAGCCTTATTTAGACTATTTTGAGATATAAAATGATGTTTTGGGTCGAGTACCCCATTTTACTGATACGCCCGAGGGGCTTTTGAGAGTTGCTGACTGAGTGAGGCCGAGGGCCTAATTGTGAGGATATGATATGCCACGAGGTGGCTTGACATTAGCGCTTGGGCTGAACGAGCCCTCCCGGAGTCTGTACACACCCCCAGTGAGCGCAGGTACCTACTGAGTGCGAGTGCCAAGTGACGAGTGATTGGGAGGAATGAGTGACTGTGAGGTTGCTCGATGGGCTGATTATGAGTGATTGTGAGGTATGCCCGAGGGGCTGATTATGAGTGACTGTGAGGTATGCCCGAGGGGCAGTTTCTGATACATGTTTTTGCCCGAGGGGCTACTTATGATTTTACCACTTTCACTCTGAACTTATGAAATATGTTTTGCCCGAGGGGCTTTTTACGATTTTTATCATTTTTACACTAAACTTCTTGAAAGTTATGTTGAAACTATTGGCAAGTATATTTTCAAATGATTTTTACTGAAATCGGCTTTTAAGCGTGATGATTTAACGTATACATTGTTGGAAAGAAAGGCTGTGCTTATTGTGAATTGATGATTTAATTTTTATGTGTTTCTTACTGCTCAAACCTGATTTATTTTCATTACTACTGAGTTGGCGTACTCACATTACTCCCTACACCTTGTTCGCAGATCCAGGTGTTTGGGCAGAGTGAGCTATAGCAGAGTGAGCTATGTATCTGATCCAGAGATTTGTCAGAGATTTTGTGAGGTAGCTGCACGCGTCCGCAGTCCTGCCCTCTCTCCTGCTTACTATTATAGAGTTTTTTTTAAGTTTTATATTTTATGTAGATGTTCATGACCTGTAACCCCGGGATCTCGGGGGTTATATTTAATATTCGGTATAACTTTAACTATTTTAAAAATGTTTAATAGAAACCTTTATGGGTTATCAGTTTAGTAAAGATGTAAATGGAAGCATATTACGATTTGAGTGTAGTTTTGGCTGGCCTAGTTCCACGATAGGCGCCATCACGACTGACTTAGATTTGGGGTCGTGTCACAAATGGTAGAGACCAATCTGGTGCAACAATTATGGGGGCAGCTACCATTTTCTTTTTGAGTTCTTCAAATGCCTTCAGGCAGGCTTCATCAAAATTGAACTTGACATCTTTTTCGAGCAATCTGCACAAAGGAGTGGCAGTTTTTGAAAAATCTTTAATAAAGCGTCTATAGAATCCTGCATGTCCGAAGAAACTCCGGACACCCTTCACAGAAATTGGTGGAGGTAATTTTTCAACCGCCTCCACTTTAGCTTTATCAACTTCAATGCCACTCCTAGACACTCTGTGACTCAAAATGATGCCTTCCTGCACCATAAACTGACACTTCTCCCAATTTATGACCATATTCTTTTCTTCACAACGAGCTAATACCGTACTCAGATTTTTCAAACAATCATCATAAAATGACCCGAAGACTGAGAAGTCATCCATAAATACCTCTACGATTTTTTCCACCATGTCAGTGAAAATAGCCATAATGCATATATGGAAGGTGGCTGGGGCATTACAAAAAACCAAACATCATCTGCTTGAAGGCGAAAGTGCCATAAGGACAAGTAAACGTGGTTTTCTCTTGATCCTCGGGGCATATGACAATCTGATTGTATCCCGAGTACCCATCAAGAAAGCAATAATAATCATGTCTTGCTAACCTGTCCAACATTTGATCAATGAAGGAAAGTGGGAAGTGGTCCTTGGGGGTTGCCTTGTTGAGCCTTCGATAGTCAATGCAAACTCTCCATCCCGTAACAATGCGAGTAGAGATTAGCTCATTTTTATCATTCTAAATCACAGTCATCCCCCCTTTTTGGGCACACATTGAACTGGGCTTACACAGTTGCGGTCAGAAATAGGAAAGATGATACCTGCATCAAGCAATTTTATGACTTCCTTCTTCATGACTTCTTTCATAATGGGATTTAACCTCCTTTGCTGCTCTACATTCGGGCGATGTCCATCTTCCAAGAAGATTTTAAGCATGCAAAATGATGGACTGATTCCCTTAATATCTGCAATTGTCCACCCAATCGCTTTTTTGTGTTCAAGAAGTACTCTGAGCAATTTCTCTTCTTGTGTTTTAGTTAGGCTGGATGAGATAATCACAGGCAATGTCTCGGAGTTCCCCAAATAAGCATAGCGCAGATGTCCTCGAAATTTCTTAAGTTGTAACTTTGGAGCTTCCTCAATAGATGGCTTAGGAGGGGTCAGAGTAACAGGCTTGTTCAGCTCCTCAAATTTTCCTAACCCATGGATATAGCTGCAGGATACATCAAGCACTTGCTCAATTTCTTCCCTCGTTTCATCTTCACTACCTTCGTCATTCTCAATTAAGACTCGTTCAAGAGGGTCAACAGGGATCATATAAGGAACCAATGGTGCAACATTGCTTTCCAAAACTCTTCATAGTGGGCTGGTAATTTGATTGCTTTATATACATTAAATACCTCCACTCGATTACCAATTCTCATCGTTATTTTCCATTCGCACACATCAATAATAGTTTGGCCCGTGGTTAAGAAGGGACGCCCCAAAATAAATGGGACTTCCTGATCAGGCTCGTAATCCAGGATAATGAAATCAACAAGGAATATGAAAGAGCCCACTTGAACTAGCACATTTTCAATCACTCCTTCAGGATGAGCAAGGGAGCGATCAGCCAACTTTAAGATTACCGTTATTGGGCATGGCTCCCCCATCCCCAACTGTCTGAACACAGATAGAGGCATCAAATTAATGCTCGCCCCAAGATCATACAAACCTCGCCTGGATGCTTGCTTACCGATTGAGATTTGGATAGTGAAACTACCCGGATCCTTTAATTTTTGAGGTAGTTTGCTTTGGATTCTTAAGCTACATTCCTCAGTGAGTGCCACAGTCTCGAACTCAGTCAGCCTCTTTTTATTGGCCACAATGTCCTTGATGTATTTGGCATATTTGGGCACTTCCTACAAAATGTCTACCAATGGAATGTTAATTTGCACCTGTTTCAAAAGATCAAGGAATTTTTTGTACGCGACATTATCTTTCGCTTTCTGTAACCTTTGAGGGAACGCAGGAGGTGGCCTTGCAACCACTGGTGTTGGTTTCTCAGCCACTGCCCCTTCAGCTAGCTTCTCTGAATCTTTTGATTTGTCTGATGTTGATTCTATAGTGGCTGGCCTCTCACAAAAAGTTACCTACTTTCTCTTCTTCGACTGGACCTCTTTTAAATGTCTCCCATTCCTTAATTATAAGGCATTAATGGATGCCTTAGGATTAGCCTTAGTGTAACTTGGGAGAGCTCCCACTGGTCTGGTATTTTGGGCATTGGAAAGTTTCCCCATTTGGCGTTCCAAATTTCTCATTGCTACGGCTTGGGCCTGCTAATCAGCCATCAATTTCTTCATCATCTCCTCAAGGCTAACTTGTTGTTCAGTCTGAGGTGGTCTGTATTGTTGTTTAGGTGATTGAGGCTGGAATTGATTCTGAATGCCTTGATTTCCACCCCAAGAGAAGTTTGGGTGATTCCTCTAGTTAGGATTATAAGTGTTCCCATATTGATTCTCCTGACCCCTATTTGCATTACCCACAAAGCAGACAAACTCTGGATTAGCTGGGCATAAGTCGCTAGGGTGACCCTCTCCACATAATTCACAAAATACCTGAACCTGTTGCACTGGCTGGGCTTGTTGCTTGTTAATAACCAAGGTCATCTGATTGACTTGGTTGGTCAGTATGGAAATCTGTGCTGATAATGCCGAGATGGCATCTAACTCGAGAACCCCTGCAGACTTTTGTACTGTGTTTCTGCCCATCTCTCCTTGCCAATCTGGGTTGCTTTTGGAGAATTTGTTTAATAACGCATAAATTTCATCAAATATTTTCTCCAATACTTGACCTCCAGCTGCAACATCTACCACAATCTTTGTTTGGGGATAGAGCCCCTCTATGAAGGTATGAGCTAACACTTCGTTGGTCTAATTGTGATGAGGACAGTCTCTGGGTAGCCCCTTGAACCTTTCCCATGCTGAATATGAAGATTCTCCTACTTTCTGTTTAAAGGCAACTATCTCACTTCTAATCTTTGCAGTTTTGCATGAAGGGAAAAACCTTGCCAGAAATTTTCTTGCCAAAGCATTCCATGATGTAATGGAATTAGTTGGTTCTTCCTTTAGCCATCGCTTAGCTTCGCCCAACAGAGAGAATGGAAATAGTGTGAGCCTCACATAATCTGGAGTGACCGCGTTAGTGATATAAGTATCACTAATCTCCAAAAAGTTCAAAATATGCTGCTGTGGATCCTTGTGTGGAAGACCCAAAAACTGCCCGTTTGCATGAAGTAGCCGGATCATGCTCTGTTTCAGCTCAAAGTGCCCAGTGATTCTGGGCTTCACTATACTGGAGGTAACATTAGCAATACTGGGCATTGCTACCTCCTGAACAACAATATGTTGCTCCTCTGCCATGTTCACAGGAAATTGAACGAGTGCCTGAATATTGTTTGTATCCCTTGCTTCCCTCAACCTCCTGTGAAATGTTCTTTCAGGTTCGGGGTCAAAGTCGTCGAGTCTGTCCTGGCTTCTGACCGTATGCATTCAATCAAAGTTCATGAGATTAGAGCAACGATCAAGTAACGTTAGACTAGACAAATTATACAATTAAAGAAAACACTAGAAAGTAGCCTATATTCAAGTCCCAAGCAACGACGCCAAAAACTTGTTGCTCCCAAACGCACACGCAAGTATACGTGGTCTACATGTAATATAATGATACGTTGAGTGTCGAACCCACAAATACTTGTATTAAACTACTCAATAAATCACTAAAATTGTTATTCAATCCGGTCAAAATCAAAGTCCAAGAGTATGATAATATTAAACTAAAATTGTAAGTAATAACTAAATTATCAAGTAACGAGTTGATTGTTGTGTATTCAATAAAGACAAATATTCCAGGGTTGTGATCTATTCATCATTTGTATTGTGTTCTAATTAACTCTCCCTTTCATATAGTTCACTCATGATTGCTAATTAATCGATAATTTCTCTCATAGACTTCTCCCGAAGTACTACTCACCTATTGTCAAAAGATTAACGCCTATATTCCTATGAAATTAATCTATTAGAACACATTAGGATTACGATATTTAATTAAGCACGTGACTAGGTATATTCCTATCCTAACCACAAATCCGCTCCCCTGAAGGGTTAAGATCGCGCTCTCTTCAATTCTTCTCTAATCTATACACGACTTTCCCAAGCATAGCATAGATAGTAAATAGAACCTAACTGCTGACCAGACAATTAAGCAATTAAAAACAAAATTGAAGAAACAACCATATATTGGTGAATTATAATCAAGGTCAAGCTAATGTCAAACAACAATATTCATGGCTAAATCACAACCCCAGAACAATGGGTGTTTAGCCACTCATGATGTAATCAAACAATTGCATAAGTGTTGCATAAATTCAAAATACTAGAATAAGATGAAGAAAACTGAGAATTCTCCGCTTACTAACGATCCCGTGTGTGTTTTCCCTCCAAAGTGGCGTCAATCCCCTCAAAAATATGTTTAGTCTTGCTTTTATACGTGTTGGGTAGGTCTAGGGCCGAATAAACCATGTCCCGGGCTAAATAGAAAATTTCCCGCCACCGACGCCCTTGACAGTGCCAAGCGCCCACCAGGGCGCTGCCTCAAAATTAACTACTACCTCCAGTGCCATAGGTGGCTCAAGGCGCTGCCTGTGGCGCCCAAATGCTCAACTTGCCCGGTTTCGTTCGTTTTGCCTCTCATTTTGCACTTTTCGCCCCCAATTGCACCCGGATCGTTCCTAAACATAAAAACACTTCTAATTAGTACAAATAATCACATTTAACATCTAAAGTTCACGAAATAAAATTAAAATATGGGGCGATATACATAAAAATATATATAATTTAGGCTACACATCAATACTCCCTACAACTTTATAGTTGAACTCGAAAAGTGGGAAGTATAGATTGCATATAAGATTTAATAAAGTAAGTTCTTGAATCCGAGCATCAGAGAATAGATTCGCCATTTGGATAGACATATTCTTTTTTTTTTTTGGCAATCCTCTAGACTGAGCGCCTAGGGCTAGTTTTTATATATAGTAAAGAAAAGAAAGAAAACAAAGAACAATTGTCTATGTTGTCCTACTAGACGTAGGACTGTAATAACTGAAAATACATAGAAACCTATTATCAATATTGGACGTGTCACTCCCAATATTGATATCACAAAATGAAGTACTATTAGCTAAGATATCCATATTACACGAGCAACAAGCTGATGTGTTGTCCATGTCTCTAATGTTGATGGTCTTGTCAATGGTGAAGATTCATGTGGCATTGTATTTTNTCTCTTTGTCTTGTTGTAAATCCCAGTGTGGTGGAAATCTGTTCCTTATGAACCCAAGGTCTCCTGGATTTGATGATGTTGATCCTGCCCCATTTCCAGTATTTGAGCTGCACGCTGTCCATTCCCAGTACTGTTGCTTGTGTATTCTTCTATCCAGTAAGTAACTGGACAAATTCCTTGTCCAGTATTTGAACGACTGCTCACCCTATTGTTTCCTCTTGTGCTTTGCATTTCTTGAATGTTGCAACCAGCTTCGAGTACCCATCTGTGGTGCCTGTGTTGTGTGCCTGACTCCCTGTATGTGGTGTTGAATTCCTGCTCAAAACTTCTGTTGCATTACACAATTTAAATCCCTGTTCCTCGCTTAATGTTGTACCTATGATAGTTCTATTTTTTCCAGTTGTCTTGAGGTGTTATTCTGATTAGTTTTTCTTCCAGTTATCATAACAGCACCTCTCCAAAAGAAATCCAAATGAAACATTCCACTCCAACTCTGCTGAAATCCTCCTCGCACCTATGTTCTTTTCATTTGCATTTGATATTCCTTCAAGTGAGTATGATTTGCCCTGTTTTTCTGTTGTCTCCATTAAAAAAGTTATGTGGCATTCTGCAAACCACACTGTCCAGGTGATTGTGTCTCCATGTCTCTCAC
>ML395455.1:0-11140 GCA_005239525.1 Nicotiana knightiana | reverse complement strand
ATAAGACATATCCAAGGAAGAATTCACCAACGGGGGAAACCATAATCTTAGACCTTTATTATCATTGTTTACATTATATTGTTAGTTAATTGTTAATTTATTATTTGGCTATTAGATTTAGTAAACATCACCAATTGATACTCAAAAGTCTTGAGAAAAGTGATTAAGTAACAGTTTAGTATTTTAAAGACTTAATTGATACGTAAATTCCCTGTGGGATCGACTTTGGGCGTAATACCCCAGATTATATTTGCAGCGCCCGTTTAGTCTTTCTATAAGACATAGTTGAGCGTGATCAGAAGGCCAATGTGGTGGCCGATGCATTAAGTAGAAATACGGTGAGTATGGGCAGCCTTGCGTTCATTCCAGTCGGTGAGATACCACTAGCTTCATACATTCAAACTTTGGCTAATCAGTTTGTGAGGTTAGACATTTCAGAGCCCAACCGTGTTCTAGCTTGTACAGTCGTCGGTCTTCCTTATTCGAGCATATCAAAGATTGGCAGGATGATGACCCGCGCTTGATGGTCCTTATGGACACAGTTCAGCACAGTGTTGCCAAGCAGGTTACAATTGGAGATGACGGTGTTTTGAGGATGTAGGGTTGAGTGTGCGTGCCTAATCTTGATGGGCTTCGTGAGTTGATCCTTGAGGAGGCTTACATTTCTAAGTATTCTATTCACCCGGATGCTTCCAAGATGTACCAAGACTTGCGGCAGCATTATTGGTGGCAAAAGATGAAGAAAGATATAGTTACTTATGTGGCTTGGTGCTTAAATTGTCAACCGGTGAAGTATGAGCACCAGAGACGAGGTGGTTTGATTCAGCAGATAGATATTCCTGAGTGGAAGTGGGAGCGGATCACTATGGACCTCTTTGTTGGACTCCCACGGACTCAGAGGAGGTTCGACGCCATTTGGGTTATTGTGGATAGGCTGACCAAGTCAGCGCACTTCATTCCTGTGGCAAGTACTTATACCTCGGAGCGGTTGGCAGAGATATATATTCGGGAGATCGCTCGCCTTCACGGCATGCCCATGCCTATCATTTCTAATCGAGGTACGCAGTTTAACTCGCACTTTTGAAGGGCAGTTCAGTGTGAGTTGGGTACACGAGTTGAGTTGAGCACATCGTTCCATCCTCAGACGGACGAGCAGTCCGAGCGTACTATTCAGATTTTGGAGGATATGCTTCGCGCTTGTGTTATAGATTTTAGAGGATCGTGGGATCAGTTCTTTCCGTTAGCGGATTTTGCCTACAACAACAGCTACCAGTCAAGCATTCAGATGGCTCCCTACGAGGCATTATGTGGTAGACGATGCATATCTCCAGTTGGATGGTTTGAGCCGGGAGAGGATGGGTTATTGAGTACAGACTTAGTTCAGGAGGCTTTGGACAAGGTCAAGATTATACATGATTGCCTTCATACAGCTCAGTCCAGGCAAGATTATACATGATTGCCTTCGTACAGCTCAGTCCAGGCAAAAGAGTTATGCCGACCGTAAGGTTCGTGATGTAGCATTCATGGTCGGAGAGAGGGTATTGCTTCGGGTATCGCCCATGAAGGGGTGTTATGAGATTTGGGAAGTAGGGCAAGTTTATCCCTAGTTACCTCGGGCCATTTGGGATTCTCGAGAGAGTGGGGGAGGTAGCTTATAGACTTGCATTGCCTCCAGGGTTATCCTCAGTTCATCCGGTATTCCATGTGTCTATGCTCCGGAAATATCATGATGAACCGTCCCACGTGTTATATTTCAGCTCTCTTGGACAAGGATTTGACCTATGAGGAGGAGCCGGTAGCCATTCTAGACCTATGAGGGGAAAGTATTGGGAGATTTGCACAAATAGATCATTTAAAGACGTACTTTAAATTTGAAGAATTAACCCAAATAGGCACTCACCCTATGTCACACCCCTTTTTACCCCCAAATAAGATACATGCATTGTGAGTTAAAGAGTTTTTCGAATAAAAGTGACAAAATTTGCGTAGGGGTTATTTTATTTACAGAGTCGCCACTTGGAATTGATTTTTGGGTATTCCAAGTCACCTTTTATTCGAATCCCTAGTCAAAGGAAGATTTGACTTTTTTATTATTGGTTTGCGTAAACAAAGTACGGCTAAGGAATTTTGTTGACCGGCGAGAAGGTGTAAGGCATTTCCCGAGTCCCGTGGTTCTAGCACGGTCGCTTTATTAACTACATTTGACTTTAAATTAATTTTAAATAAATTGTGCTTTATTTGGTTTTCTTCTTTTGCCTATGTCCGCTTTTACTATTGCAATGACCCAAAGGGTCATCTTATGATTTAAGACTCCACTTCGGGCTTGTTAGCCTTAGAAATATTATTTTTATTCATCTCGATTTGTGTGCTCAGTCCGGACGTGAATCCAGAAAGCCTTTATGTGAAAATATATGAAATAATGATTTTTGAGTGTTTAAAATTGATTTTATTTTGAGTAAACGGATCCGGACCCATGTTTCGAAGGTCCTAGAGGTCCGTAGTAAAATATGGGACTTGGGCGTATGTCCGGAATAGAATTCCGAGGTCCCTAGCTCGAGAAATGGATTTTTGATGAAAATTGTTAAACGGAAATTTAAAGGAATGAAAGAAATTGATTAATGTTTGAACTCGTTGGTATCGGGCCTGTATTTTGGTTTTGAAGCCCGGTACAGGTCTATTATAACATATATATCATGTCTGTGAAATTTGGTGGAAATCGGAGTTTATTTGACGTGATTCGGACGTCTGGTTGAGAAGATAGTAATTTTGAAGTGTTCTTGAGAAATTCCAGAGTTTTGATGCTAAATCCATAGTTTTAGGTGTTATTTTGGTGATTTGATCGCACGAGTAAGCCATAGGATATTTTTGGAATTGTGTGCATGTTTGGTTTGGAGCCCCAAGGGCTCGCGAACCATCCGGGGGATGCACGAGTTGAGTTAACTCTGAACAAGGGCTGCTGGTGCACCAGTTCTGGTGTGCCCGCACCTGCGAGCCTTGAGCCGCAGGTGCGAGTGATAGCCCGTAGATGCTGCCCAGGCCAGCGTCCCATTTTTCGCAGATGCGGACTTCCTCCGCAAAAGCTGGACCGCAGAAGCGGAACATTGTCCGCAGGTGCGGCCCCAGTGGCCCAACCCCCATTCCGAAGAAACGGACCTCCTGTCCGCACGTGTAGATGCGCAGATGCAGCCCAAGCATCGAATGTGCGAGGGTCGGGCGGTGAGTTCGTGTTAATTAGAACTCCATAACTAATCTTCTTAATTTCAAAAAGTTGGAAGACCTAGGGCGATTTTCTCAAGGCTTTTTCTTCCAAAATCATAGGCTGTTCATTAACTACTTTCTTCTAATTACCCATGGTTTTTCATCAATTTACAACTAAAAATCTAGGGTTTTCATGGTAGAAATTGGGGGTTTGGGTATAATTAGGAAATTTTACATAATTGGAATTTAGACCTCGAATTGAGGTCGGATTTCGAAACTAACTCCATATTCGGGCTCGGGGATGAACGAGTAAACGTATTTTGGTCTGAACCCCGAGTTTGGACCAAGCGGGCCTAGAGTCGGTTTTTAAATTTTTTTGGAAAAACTTTGGAAAACCATGATTATGCAATAAAGTTAATTCCTTTAGCAATAATTAATGGTATTTAACTAATTATGATTAGATACGAGTGGGTTGGAGGTGAATTCTAAAGGAAAAGTTGTACTTGAGTAGTGAGTGGCCTGCGAAATTGAGGTAAGTGTTGTGTCTAACCTTAGCTTGAGGGAATAGGTATTGAATGACTACTTGCTACTTTTTTGTTGTTGAATACGATGTATAGGCGAGGTGACGAGCACCTATACGTTGCGGTCGAGTCATAACATGCGAGTGAAAGTTAATTCTTGTTATTTTGCTGTCTTACAGCCTATTATCTATGATTATTGTTGTTAGTGAAATGTTGGAAGATTTGTATTCGGTTCCACCGAGATGGATAATATTGTGAATATTGAGTTGATATTGAAATGGTAAATGGTGATATAAACTATGATCAAATACTGAATTCTTGTGAAATTCCTCTTTATATGTTGTTAATGATTCTGTGATTGGTGAGGAAGAGTGTAAAGCACGAATGGTGATGCCGTGCATAATTTATTTAAATTGTGAGGAAGAGTGTAAAGCACAAAGGGTGATACCGTGCATAATTTATCTATATTGTGAGGTGAGAGTAAAAGCACGAAGGGTGATGCCGTGCACTCTTATTTATAATCAGGTGAAGATGAGAGTAAAAGCACGATGGGTGATGCCGTACATTCTAATTATTATTTGGTAAGGCTGAGAGTAAAAGCACGAAGGGTGATGCCGTGCACTCTTATTTATAATCAGGTGAAGATGAGAGTAAAAGCACGATGGGTGATGCCGTACATTCTAATTATTATTTGGTAAGGCTGAGAGTAAAAGCACGAAGGGTGATGCCGTGCAAGTTTTCTTCCTTTTTTAATTGCTTAAATTGTTTTTGATCACTGTCTATTTTTGTCTTATTGTTTTCTCACTCCTTATGTTAAATTCCCCACTGTATGCTCCCTTCCCATTATTTGTTGTTTACGTTTCTTTAATTGTTGTTATTTCTACTAGCATGATTATATATGTCCAGGTTTTTATGTGGTGTCTTGTCCTAGCCTCGTCACTATTTCGCCGAGGTTAGGCTCGACACTTACCAGTACATGGGGTCGGTTGTACTGATACTGCACTCTGTACTTCTTGTGCAGATCCAGGTTTAGGTCCGAGCTGAGTTCGAGTTGTAGCAGACTATTCGCACGGAGACACGAGGTAGATCTGCTGACGTCCTTAGATTCCTGGAGTCTCTTCTTTATTATTCAGTTGCTGTTTTATTTAGTTCAAAACAGATATAAATTTTCTTTCAGTCAAATACTTATAGTAAATTCGTTGTAGTTCGTGAATTGTGAATCCAAACCATGGGTAGCTAGACATTAGTTTAGTTTTCGTAGTATCATTTTACTAGTTCATTTATTATTTGGTATCTTATATTTGATGGTAGTAACATTTCTTATATATTCTAATTGTTTTAATATTGTAACCCTCTAATGTTGGATTACCTAGAAAGTATAGCGTTAGACGCGATCACGGTCCCGACGGTGGGAAATCGGGTCGTGAAAATTGTTGATGACTTCATTAATCTCAAACTAAGATGAGTATCCACGACCCTAGCTCACACTAGCCAAGACGAGTATCCCCGACCTTAGCTCGTGTGTCGCACCTAAAAGTGGAGCCTACTAGAAGTTAATTAAATAAAACTTTTATTATTTGACAGAATTGGAACAAGACGTGTCCTCAAGACCTTGACATTTTATTTATGTCTTTATTCCGAAGCGATTCTTCCCGACATCGGTTAAGACAAAATTACTTATATTTTTAAACCTATTAATTAGCTTATGAAAAAGGTTAGTTTATTCTTTTGTGAAAAGATAAAACTTCTTTGCATCTTGAAGATAACGAGTTCACATATGAATAATTAATAAATATTGGACCAATCTATTACCTTATTCTCATTATTCATTAATTAAAACGACGAAACAAATATTCATTGACAGTCTTAACACAAAACTGCAGTTGAAATTAGAATGCTGGTGCAAGATAGTTGTATGTCACCCCACTTAGAAATCAAAAGCAAATATGAACAAAAATGATGTAACCCCTTTGTGAATTCTAATTTCAATTCTGGAAGTGAGATAAGGGGTCTAACTGACTTTCTAAAACATCTTGATTTGTGGCATTTCATTTTGAAATGAATTTCTAAAATGAGATTAAAATAAATATAACAAAAAAAAGGAAACAAAGGAACATAAAAAGTTATTTCATTTAAACTAAATTCATGTACTAAATAACGTGACTAGATCTGTATTTTTCTAGTAATTTGAATTTCATTTTTAATCTCATGGCTAGGTATTATGTCCAATCAAAGTATTATTTTTGAACAATTGGAATTGATCTTAAGAGCCTAAACCTAACAGGTGACCGTTTTCACTTAAGTTAAACGAGAATATACATTCAAGCTTAATATGAAACTAACCACCACAATAAATCAAAAAATACGATTCTAAAGAATTCTATTTTTTTGATTAAACTCTAGATCTAACCTTATCTCTTTTATATCTTTGTCTTTACGCATCTACGCAAGAGAAACTAAATGAACTCGACCCTTAAATATTGGAACATGTTAAAGCTAGAGATAACTTTTATGAATCTTAACATTAACGCGCACCATGAACGATCCTTACATAAATATTAACAGATGAAAATAACAATCACTTTGAGATAAGATGAGGCAAGTTAATAGTTCACTGTCTAATAGAGTCTCGTTGCAAAAAAAAGAAAGATAAGATTACCTTGGTCGGAGAAATAAAAATACAGCAGTGAAACGAGCAGGAACAACAGTAGAAACAACAATGAAAACACCTAGAAACGAAAATAGAAAACCTAACAAAAGTACCCGAAAATCAGCAACTAAGAGCTAGCAGCAACATCAGTAAAAAAGAACCAAAGAGATGACCCGGAAGAGACTTCAAAATCTCAGATAACTTTCAGAAGAAACTAACTTCTAATATCTTTATTCTTTGAAATATTTCAGCCTACTATTTCTTGAAGTTCAACTGATTTCTCTCAAGTTTTTTGTGTTCTTTTTGAGTGTAAGATGTTTTCTAAGTGTTCTTAAAATATGAAAGGAGAAGGCTTTAATTAAGCAAAGAAAGTCACTTTTGGACAGTTTTTGGTTTACCAAAAGTCTGTCCAAAAGGACTGACTTTTGTTCACCAAAAAAACTGCTCAAAAGACTCACTTTTGTGTGCTAAAAACTGTTCAAAAAGGGAAAGGACATTCCTTCAACAACTGTGGCAGAAGCATGGGGTAAAAGAGAGTATTTCAGCCACCCTAAAACTAGAAGTAAGTTGCTAATGTACTCTAATACATGATTACTCATCTACTCTTCAACTTTTAACAAAATCAGTACCAACCATGTGATTCAAACCAAACTAAGATAGAAAGAACACATAACTATACTCAACAACTGAACTAATAATCAACTAAGAGAAACCCAGAACCTAATGACTAAAATTAACAAAATGATGCACTGATCAATGAAGACATTCATGAAACTCACGATCTTAAACAAAAACGAAATCAGAAACACTAAACATGAAATCGAGACTCAAACGACTAACGCAAAGCAAAAACATATTAACAGTAAGGCAAACTAGAATAATTAATTAAGTTAAACAAAAAAATAAAAATCAGAAACTAGATTAAGATCTAACTAAAATGATCGCTGGTAAATTTACACTACAAAGAAACTATGATAAAATAGTGGTGCAACAAAAATCAGAAACATGGATAAAAAAGATTTGAGTTCAAGTTTATACAAAATTCAGAGCCATTTGTGGCCAAATAGATCAACAAGAAGATGCCGGGGGCCTCGGGCAGCGGTTGTCCGACCTTGAAACGCCCGTTTCATTATGGTAGACATTAAATTCAATGAATTCGACATCATACCACAAAGAAACGAGTATTATTGGGTCGCGACTAAGCTAAAATAGAGGAGAAGTGGTGCGACAATGGTGTGGCAATGGAGGCGGGACAGTGGGGTGGCGCTGGAGGTGTTTGGTTGGCGGCGGTGCAATTTTTTGGGGTGAGATTGTAGGGAAAGTGTAGATCTCTTTGAGATCTACACATTTATATAGGTTTGGTGGGGTTGGCTGGTCGTATTTGTCACTAATTCGAGAAATAAAAGAGGAAAATTTGGGTGGTTAGGGTTTCAGATTTGGCCATATTTGTGGAGTTTGGTGAGGATTTCGGGGATTTGGGGTTTGGATATGGAAAGGGGAGGAAGAGACAAGGGGATGGTGAAAAAATGGGGTCGATTGGAGGTGGTCCGTCGCCGGTGGGCGATTTCGGGCCGACGGAGCCAACGTGGGGAGCGACGGAGAGACGAGAGAGTGAGGAGAGAGGAAGAAGAAAAGAGAATAGGGAAAAATGGGGGCCAAATTTCTGATCTTGAGGACTTATATACATGGGGTGGAGAGCGAATTAGAACCCTTATATCAAAGTGATATGAACGGATGAGATTTAATCTTATCAAAACGACGTGGTTTTGAGGCTTTTCTCATAAAACTTGGACCTGATCCTGGGCCGCTGATTTTGGTCCAAATTGGGCCGATTTTGTCTTCAAAATGTCTAGCCCAATCCCTTGTTCCCTTTATCAACTATTTAAAATAAACTAATTCTAAAAAATAAAAAATAAAAGATAAAAATACACACTCAATAATACTAAAAGATATAATCTAAGAGAAACAAGAAGAAAGAGCAAAAATTAGGCATTTACACCCTACCACTCAAACTAAAAATAGCCGGTGAATGTATAATACATGCAATAATTTATATATTAGATATATACAATTGTGTATAATCAATGTATAGTACACGTATATGGTTAGAAAAAGTAAATAATTAATATGACCGACGATATGTGTAAAAATTCCTTTAAATTTTGTTCTCGTTTAAGGAATTAGTGTAATAATATCCTCGGTATTACATATCTAAAAAAAATGAAAATTTTGCTTTCACTCAAAGCAAAAGGTCTAAATTTCAAATGTTTGTTTGCAATCACATCGCTTGTTTTCTAGATACATAAGATACAAATATATGCAATAAAAGATAGAGAAGAAAAAGAAGATAGACTAAGGATTGAAAAACAATAATTGAGGAGATATATATTAATTTTTGACTTGATATAGATTTAAGTTCGAGTTAAATCACATCAGGAAGGAGGAGGAGAGGAGGAACAAGGAGAAGCTCTATCATTGGGTCTATATTTGCAAAACTTTTAAATACGAGGATAGAGTTAAACATCGGTCCATAAATGATTTTATTGAAGGATCAAAGTGCAGAAATAGTCATTTTCAAGCTCGCTATTTAAAATATATCCACAATATAATGTATTTAAAGATTAATCAATTTACGCAAACTTTAGTGTCCTGAATTTTTGAGCTGCTAATTTGAAATTCGGGACTAAATGTCCTAAATTTATGAACCACTAGTATTAAAATTCAAGACATAATATTCGAATTTCATGACAAAATTTTTGAACTTTAGAACACGATATCCTGAAGTTTAAATTTTGAGGTTTAAACTCCAGGACGTCGTGTCCTAAAATTTGAACGAAATTGACTAATATTTAAATATATTATAAACAACATACTTGAAAGTGTCTACCTAATGTCATTTCCACTTATTATAGTTATATTGTTGTACCTAATCCTGAGGGGATGTTTTGGGCCCTATTTCATGTGCCATTGGGGAAGAACGTGTAATTGCAGTAAGTTCTTTTCCTTTCAACCAACAATATGAAAGTTCGAGTCACTGAAAAAAAAACAAATAATTTATCGAACTATTATTAAAATTCTCAAAACGACTCCCTCGGCCTCATATTATCTGTAGAGACTTCTATGTCAGCCAAGACTCGTTTCTATTCTCGTTGTGATTGCCTCGGTCCTATGACCGTGAGTGCCGTGATATTCGCATATCAAGTTAGGGTTCCTTTGCGAAGGATCTGATAGTGTGGGTCTTGGCCACCTGGTGTCTTTGATTTTACCTATGGTGTCTTTGATTTTACCTATGGCCGATACGATGTCGGAAACATCAATGTTGAAGTCGTACTCAGATAGCCGAGGTGCCTCTATCGGCCCTGTGTGCCTGTCAAACCCTGCTTTGTTCACGAGTCCTCGAGGATTCAGGCCTCGATCCATCCTTTGATCACTTTGAGGTATGTTGCTGTCATGACCCAAAATACTAACTCAGGTCGTGATGACGCCCAACACCAGGGTTAGGCAAGCCCACACTTAAATTACTAAGGATTCCTCCCATGCTTGGTTAAACATCCCAATACGTGCCAAGTTTTAAAGTTCAAAACATTAATTGAAAAAGATAGCAAACCATTTTTACCAAAAGCAGTCAAAAATAGGAATGAGCCAATATATAGATATATACAGACCCGCAAACCAAAATAACAACTACGTGTGTGCCAGGAACTAGTGTCACAAGTCCTACGGGCATACTAACAGAATATACAAAACATAATATACAATCCCACTGTCTGAAAGAAATAAACGGGAAATAAGCAAAAGAAAACTCCATGGTGCTGCCGAGGATCGTTAGGCGAAGCAGCTCACCGTGAAGTCGGGTCCAACTAAGATCAGAATCGAGCTCCGGTCTGATAACCAGATGCACCAGCCTCAAAACCTGTACAATTAAGTACATAAGTGCAACATGAGTACATAAACAAACATGTACCCAGTGAGTATCCCGCCTAACCTCGAAGAGGTAGTGACGAGAGGTAGACGTGATACTTACTAGGGTCAACATTTCTAAATAACATGATTTAATAGGAACTAGGCAGGCATAACAGTCGTAGAAATCACAAAGATATAAATTATCAAGTATAGTTGTATTTACCTTTGCATGTCAAATTTCACTAGCACATAATGTACTAAATTCCCTTATTAATATGAACCAGTTTATACAATTACAACAAATTCCCAGTAAATCATACAGCACATAATAGGCCGGAAGCGTACGGTCGAAACGTCGCGAAAATAAATGTGCACTGCCGAGGGTCGAACGTCTCAAACGACTTGAACCATAGATGCATCTATTACCCCGCTCGCGAATCGAACATACGACGCGGTTGACATAACAGTAGGGCTTCCGCTCACGAATCATACATGTGACGCGGTGCCGCACACATACATAAAATTATCAATTTTTAAGGAATTAACAGAGATTATTCTTTAAGGTAAGAACTTAAGCAATATATCATGGAACACAACTTCCTAATATTTTCATGCCAAATCAAGGATAATAAGCAACGAAAAATACGTTTAGGAATACATGTAAGGCATATATAAGCATGCTCGTGAGTCCTAGAACTACCCAACATAACATAGTAGTAGCTACACATGGACTCTCGTCACTTCATGCGTGCGTAGCCCCCGCAAATAAGGACATGCAATTATTTATAATCACCTATGGGTACAATTCCCTCTGACAAGGTTAGAAAGGAGACTCACCTCGTGACGAATCTACTCCCCGGACCAAGAT